>CM042225.1:25237110-25462110 GCA_023566465.1 Cottus gobio | reverse complement strand
TGACCTCAGACTCATGGGCTCAGCTGATCAGTAATAGAGCAGATTGTCTCTCACCCAGAAGATTGGCGGTTCGATCCCCGTGCCCATGACAATAGGGGAAAGACACCCCATAGTACAACCAGGGCAGTAATACAGATGCAGTGGCCATATTATACATTATGAGTGTATAAATTTATGTCTTTTCGTCTCAAGCTTGAGATCCGATCGGACGCTCAGTCAGGAACACAGCCTCTGATTGGTCGACACAACCCAAAGAAACAGGAATGGCTGGTGGACAGCTGACAATGACTGATAGATAATCACAGAAAACATTTGTTCACAGATTTATTCTTATTGATGGATGTTTTATTTTGTATTTCTACGTTTCAAAAGAGATAGGATCGCTCCATGGGCCTCGTGGATGTGGGACAGCGGTTAGCTCAGAGTTATGCGTTATGTAAATGCGGGACTATACTTCTGGCATTTTGCTTGTCAATTCCTTGATGTTATTGCCTCTGATTGAAAAACAGAGGCACCAAAGCATCACCAAAGTAAACAAAAGCCATCGACGCCAAGAGGGGGAAGATTCATTCTCTCGTGGACATGCATACCAAAATGTTTCTCGTGGTTGTCCCAAAATTAAAACAAAGACATACAAAGACTACACTCAAATTCCCTCAATTCAATTCAATTCAGTTTATTTTGTACAGCCCAAAATCACAAATACAAATTTTCCTCTGAGGGTTTTTCAATCTGTACACATACGACATCCTTGTCTCGGGACCACACAGTTCAGCATTCCTTCACGTCTGCAGCCATGGAGTACTGAAGCCAATCTTCCTCAGATGAAGTCTGCATGGTGACATCACTACGGTATAAACACATCACAAGTTGAGCTCTCAATTATTTTGAAGCACAGCGAGTGCATCGTTAAGGACACAGTAATCGTCCTCCGTCTTAATGAAGTTTTCATTAAGACATCTGCATTTTGCTATCTGTCTCTGCAGATATTTAATATTCCCACTGTAGACATGCAATGCATTGATCCAGTCCACTCCTGTAAAAGGAAAAGAGCCGTGAACTTGTGAAAAGGTGCACATTTAATCAGAGGGTGACAAAGTGAGGTTCTGAGATCCAAGGCCAGTTTGATTTCCCCTCTATTCAGTTTGAAGTGTTTCTTAAGGACGGAGACATGACAGAGGACATCACGATCATAGACTTCTCTCACTGTGCCTCGGGGTCCGGTACATTTAAACCACGACTCCATGTTTAAAAAGTGACGATAACACGGACAGAAGAAATTCTTGTGTTGAAAGGTGTGTTGAGGATGCTTCCCGATCAAATACAATTATAACTCGAGGTACGAACACAAATGCTATTTCAATTGGTTTAATCCCATTCTTGACTGACGGGGCAGTGCAAAACCAGGCTGCTGGCTTTTAAATGTGAAAAGAAACGGAACATTATCGTCTTTTATCTGCGCCCTCTGTGGATCGTCCCCTTTCTGATGTCAAATTAGTCCTGGAATAGCTAATTCCCCCTTCCTCTACACATGTGGCACCAAAGCTGGTGCTGCTGTGGACCTAGGAGGCAAACAAGTCTTAGAGGATGAAAACAAGATGAGAGAGACCCAATGAAAGCCTTTGATCCTGGAAGATATTAGCGAGAACCCACAAGAAAAAAGTCAAAAATACAACTTGGAATGAAAATGCAAATCACGTTGAAAATGCACAAGTGCTTTTTTAATCATTATTCTTTTCTCCATTTCTCAATCTCCCGTTGTAATTAGCAACACCAGTAATGTTTGTGTGCCATATAAACTTGTAAAAGAGAAAGCTTTCCTTTTTCTTCAGGCACAGGTGGGGGCGGGGCTCTCACTGAATATTCAGATCAGGAGAAAATGAGAAATGTCTCTTCAAAGTTGCTTCAATATATTTGTCTCAAAATTAATGATAAAAGAAAAAAAATAATCAAATGAGGGATTATGCAAGGAAACAGAGCAGAGGAAATAAAGGGTTTAGATTAATGCTTTTTTCCTCTATTTCTTCTTGTAGGGGAATTTATTTTGTTGTACATTGTAATTGTTTCATCTTTGGCACATTATTGAGTTGTTTCCTCAGGGGTGAGAGAGAAGTGAGGGCGTCTCTTGCTGGGCCAAGCCTCTAATGATGCCTTTGTAGGGACGTCAGCATCGTGTTCAAAGGCAGAACTCCAGCCAGCTGACCCAGCCATTTACAACCTGACAATGAGCAGCTGTAATTGAAAAGTGTTCGAGGGAAGACGCACACAGACACACACACACCCTTCTTGAGATTATGCTAACTAGCTAACGCTGTGGCGGCTCGTTCCAGTGCTCTTAAACAGGCTCTAATGCCACTCACAAACCCGACCTGTTTTGCATGCTAACAAGCTAACCACAGCTCTCCATTACTGTAACACGGGCTAATGCACCTTACAGCCCCCTTGTCTATCTGATAGGGGGTTATGCTAATAGGCTAACAAGTGTCATTGCGTTGTGGTAATGTAACATGGCCTAATGCCATATAGCTCCTATAGCATAAGTTCATACTAACAAGCTAACAAGCTCAATCTTCTGCCTACAGGATGCCCCTTCACACATACGTTACAGAGCTAACGAGCTAGAGCCTCAGTCCATTACTGGGACGTGAACTGATGCTACTCAAAGCGACCCCTTCAGCAGCATTAAAGCTGGGGGACAAGAGAGGGTTTTCAAGGCCATGGTGCTGACGTGTTCTAGTTAAAGTCAACACACTTTAGTGTCTTTATTACACTAAATAAAAACATACATGGAATACATATGTATCTTCCTTCTCAAATTAATATGGTCAAGCAGTAGTTGGCCAATAGGGGCCAAATCAAAAAGAGGTGGTTTGATAAACATTTTATATTTAACAGTTTCCAAAAAACATGAACATGATGTGTAAATCCCGATATAAATGACCTTGAACATCTAAATACTGATGTTTTAAATTGAATAGTCCATGGTCATTCCATGCCGGCCATCTGCTTAACTTTAGTTTGTAACCCCAGTCAGAGGGTTTCAACCCATGAGGCAGCTTTTAGGTGTGTGTATGTTTGTGAAGCCAGACACACATTTGCATGTGAGTGGACAGTACAGTTGTCTTATACTACTACTAATACTAATAAAACCACTTAAAGCTTAAAAAATAAGTGGCTCAGGGGAAAGAGCAGGCCATCAAATCAGCGGAAGACCGGTGGTTCGATCCTTGCCGCATCAGCTCCGTGCTCAGTGTCCTTGGGCAAGATAACCCCCAAACTGCTCCCGAAGGCTGAACCAATCGGTGTGAGTGTGTGTGTGCGACTGAGCATTTATATTAGATCCTGATGGCACCGAGCATGGCAGCACCCATGAGTTCATGAATGTTGAAGACGACGCAATATAAATGCATTCAAATATAGAAGAAAACAACTGTACTGAAGCAACACGTTTTATGAAGAACAATGCTGAAAAAAAAAACTACCGTAAAATGTCATCTATCCTAAAACCAAACATTTAAAATAATAACAGCAATCTCAGTTGTGTCCGTCACAGATGTTGGGAACGTCTGGATGTCAGCATGTCTGCAACCCAGCTGCCGTCAGACCGGTCCCTGTGAAGCGTCTTAAGTTCTGCCTGGCCGGCTGAAAGGCGATCACACAGCCGACTCCTTGCCGAGGAGTAGATAGATGTGTGTACTCGGCATCACATCCACCCATCCTTTCATCCTCTCTGCCCCCCTCCCTTTCTCTAGCCCCCACAACCCCACATCACCTGCTATCCAAATAGAGAGATCTGGAGGGGAATGGGGGTGGGGAGGGGGGCAAGGTGGCAGGCGCCCCAAATGTAAAGCGTACGCAATCACTCAGATACAAGTGGCACCGCTAAAAATTGCCTTCATATATCAGCTTATGGTTTACGGGCTGTGGCAGAAAGGACGGCAAAAGGTCAGGCGGAAAAACATATAGACGTGTCAGAGCCGCTGCTCGGGGCGCCGGAGCTCTGGGCTGATGGGTGAGGAGATGGGCTCGCTGTGTGTGTGTGTGTGGGACACCAAGGCAGTGTTTGATGGGGGTCCAGTGTGTGTGCCTGTGTGTGCACATGTTTATTTGTACAATCCCCAATGTCCTCACAATGATGGCAATCACAGACAAATCGCCTAGTTTAGTTTTGAAAAGAAATGAAAGATTAGAGTTCACGATTAGTTTGCGGTTAGAAGTTGTCTTTTAAAGGGACATTTGGTTATTGTCCACCAACACTGTAATCACTCCGGCTCTGTACCAGCAGGTACACTTTACTGGTCACCCAGTGTTGTAGCCCAGTACTGAGTATAGGTGTTCACTTGACTGTCAGCAAGAGAATCACATTGACAAGCAGAAAAAAGCCCAAACGTGCTCTAGTTCCCGTTTCTTAATCATGAAGAGTTGCAGATTTCCTGTGTCCTGAGCTTGTAGAGTGAGTCGGGTCACGTCCTTGTTTCACCCAACAGGAAAGGTTTGCAACAGGAGAGCGGAGTCAGGGCTGCAAGCTCGTCTCAAATGAACAGCGTGGACGTCCTTCCTGTTCCCGAGCAACGCTAACAGGCTAACGGGTTCGCCACCAGACCGTGGACCTGAACGGCACATGTGCTTACATCCCAAAACATCAAGGCCCGTTCCTTTCTGGTGGATAGACACAGAAAAACATATTTTCTTTTTATTTCAATGTAATTTGACGTGTTTGGATAATAATTTCGACTAATTTCTATGCAAATTGAGGTCTGCAGTCACGATCAACACATGGATACGAGGCTAAGATCTCAATTCCTTCAATATTAAGAAGATGAAATATATGTAAAGTTTGAGGTTAATGATGATGGGTAGTTTTTTGTTCGGGTTTGGGTTCAGGAAGGAAGCGATATCGATGTAGGCCATGATGGTGGAAACATCACCGCGTGACTTCATCTGTGATCATCTGGGCTTGTCTTTGTTTCTCATTGTGTGTGTGTGTGTGTGTGTTTGCGTGGTGTACTGTAGCTAGTCTCCGGAGTCAGCAAACACACACACACACACACACACAGGTATACGCTGGATACTGTAACCTCTCGGTCGACCTCCGCTGACAAGACAGATCGCTCCATTCATCTATGGGTGAGCGCACCGAGCGCTCCATTCATCTGCGGCTGAGTGGATCAGGCCGACCGGCATTTTTCACACCGCTGGCCCATGATGCATCTGGGACTCTGGAGGAATGTCACTGGCCTGAATGCCCTGATCTGTCATGAGGCCCTGGCTGCCACACCACTCTATACGCAGTGACACACACACAGACACACACAGACACACATATACACACGTACTATATGCAGCATGGTGGCCTGTTGGCCTAAGCAGACCACCCCATTACCATGAGAGGTCGTAGGTTTGATGCCCATGATCCCGGTTGAAGTGTCTTTGAGTGTATTGTCCTGACTTCATTACTACAGTTTTACAGTACTCAGAATGCATCACTAACTGGTGTTTCTCATCCTATAGGTTTGTGCTGATCTCTGCGTCTCTTATTTAAACGCATCAACAGTGACGAGCACGACTAAAAGATCGTAGAAAGGTTTTTGGTTCAAATATTTCTCCACAAATATAGTGAATGTCTGAGTGAGTGCGTTTCCATCCACCTACTTCTATGCACATGTTGTATTTGTGCCAGAACTGATCTAAGAGTTGTAAAACACATTTACTTTTGGCAGAGTGGAAAAGTCTTGAGAATCAATAAAGGCAGTGGAAACAGACGAAAGGCGGCCTTTTGATCAGGAGGCTGGCGGTTCAATCCCTGACTCCTCGCGTCTGCCCTTGAGCAGGCGTGGAAGTAGATTAAGGTTCCTGCCGGTACTTCTGCCCTCAGCTTCATCACGTCATATTGTTCTCCTCCCAACCCGAGCGTCAAGCACACACTCAGTGTCATTCAGAAAGAAACGCATGACATCATGTATCGCAAATCATGTATTTACCTCTCGTCTTACAAACTGGGGTCATGAGTTTTGCCCGAGGACACGTCGACATGGACTAGCGGAGCCGGAGATCGAACCGCCGATCCTCTGATTGAAGGACAACCCGATCTTGCTCCAAGATGACAAATCATGCTTTCAATCACGACAATAATCTCAAAATCCTGATTTACATAGCAGACGATGATTTTTATTTCATTTAATTTTAATATGTAAAAACTGAATAATATTCTTCCTCCTAATGTCTAGTGTCTACATTAAGCAATGCATTTTATTGTATGTAGAAAGCATGAATAATATATTAATTCCATAAATTGAGTAACTTCCTGCATTTATTTTGCGATCAACCGGCGTGGGGGTTGAGTCAAGGTTGAAGACGCTCGATAACTGTAAACAGCTACTGAGAGCCTCGTAACGTTGGGCATGAAAGTCATAATGAAAATGCAAATAATATCGCGGTTTGACGAGTACTCATCCTCGTTGTTCACATGTTGTTTGTTTTACTTCAAACTGGATCTGCATGGACTCAGCTTGACATATATTACGTCTAATTTCTTCCCATGACAGTTATACATGTTTGAGAATTAGGCATTTGAATAGTAAAACATCCATTTGGCATTTATGTGTTGGGACGGCTGTTTTTCTGACATGTGGTTCAATATTTGAACACCGCAGGGATTAAAATGCGTTAATTACAAAATATACAACAGAAAACATATCATCACGCGCCCATCATCCAGCCACCTCAAAACCTGCTGAACATTCATGTTATCCAACGCAGTCTGCTACACTGCTGCTCTTTCTTTGAGGGTTTTATACTTCCGTCTTTGCTTTGTCTAAATAGTCCAGACATGAACGATGAAGCTTGTTTTCCAAGAACATCCATTTGGGGATGAACTCTGTCGGTCAAATGTAGCTTTTCAGTGAATAATGCGATTCCAACCAGCCATCTGAAGAATTAAAATATGTGACCTATTTGGACCCATAAGTCTGTTACAGCAGGAGTCACACTGACGGGATCGCCATTGTGGTGCTAACGGGTGAGTTATGAACACCTCAGTGGGCAGAGGAGCACCTCTGGAGACGGGCTGACCTGCAGCCTCACCCCCAACAACTCAAGCATTCACTGTGACCTGGCTGTCACCAGCCTCTGAGAGAGGGAGAGAGAGAGGGGGAAAGGGCGGAGAAAGGGGGAGAGGGAGAGAGAAAGAAATGGCCACGTGTATTTGCTTCCAAGCTCCTTACCTTTATGTCTAATTTGTGGCTGAGTTAAGGGGAACTTCATCAATCTACAAAGAGAAGTCTGTGTGCAGATGCTGGGGGGTACTACTTCCTATCTGGCCCTCAGCTGCCAAAAGCAGAAAGCGGGCCGCTGCCAGTGAGACCGGCAGACTTTAACTGTCTATAAGATGGACGTAGTCATCGTCACCCGTTGGTCTGTGGACTGATGTTCTGAAAGCTCGAGTTCGGCGATGTCGCTGTCGCTATCTTGGAAACCGACCTTTGTGTTTTTTTAGTTGTCAATGAAAAGGAAGTAACCATATTTGGAATGTGGGGGAGTGACGTAAAGACGCTGTATACATCTCTGCTGCAAGAGAATGCAGCTTTAACACATAAAGCATAGACTTCTATACAACCAGAGGTGTCGCCCCCTGGTGGTCAGGAGAGAGAATGCAGCTTTAACACATGAAACATAGACTTCTATACAACCAGAGGAGTCACCCCCTGGTGGTCAGGAGAGAGAATGCAGCTTTAACACATGAAGCATAGACTTCTATACAACCAGAGGTGTCGCCCCCTGGTGGCCAGGAGAGAGAATGCAGCTTTAACACATGAAACATAGACTTCTATACAACCAGAGGAGTCACCCCCTGGTGGTCAGGAGAGAGAATGCAGCTTTAACACATGAAACATAGACTTCTATACAACCAGAGGAGTCACCCCCTGGTGGTCAGGAGAGAGAATGCAGCTTTAACACATGAAGCATAGATTTCTATACAACCAGAGGAGTCGCCCCCTGGTGGTCAGGAGAGAGAATGCAGCTTTAACACATGAAGCATAGACTTCTATACAACCAGAGGTGTCGCCCCCTGGTGGTCAGGAGAGAGAATGCAGCTTTAACACATGAAGCATAGACTTCTATACAACCAGAGGAGTCGCCCCCTGGTGGTCAGGAGAGAGAATGCAGCTTTAACACATGAAGCATAGACTTCTATACAACCAGAGGTGTCGCCCCCTGGTGGTCAGGAGAGAGAATGCAGCTTTAACACATGAAGCATATACTTCTATACAACCAGAGGTGTCGCCCCCTGGTGGTCAGGAGAGAGAATGCAGCTTTAACTTCCGCATCGGCTTCACTCGGAAGAACCGGAGGTTGCCGCCTGGTTACATCTCATCTAGACTGCCTGGTCGATGACCTTTGACCCCTTCCCAGTAAATGGCGTGACTGGTTTTGGTCCGGTTGGTCCTGAAGGGCGTGACAGCAGTCCTTCCTGAGATATCTTTTTGTCTTTTTTTATCTATTATTACTTACTGAACTGAACGGCCAAGGAAGGAATCGCCAAAGAGATCTATGCGGAGCGTGTGAAGCTGAAATAACGATGACGCCGATGAAGAGCAGAATGGGCATCCGACGGCACAGCTGGCAGAGGTGGCCCAGTTAGCCCAGTTAGCCGGCTGGCTTCCACTGGACCACGCACAGATGCCCATTAACTGCCCCGCTGATGACACCCCTGGGGCACACACACACACACACACACACACACACACACACACACACACACACACGCACACACACACACACACACATTTGGAAATATATATAAACACACATATAACCCACCAAGACACAGATATAAGCACATGTGCCAAAGAAACACACCTGGACAATATTTTGATGTACAGCATATGTGAACCAACACGGACGCACACACATGCACATCCAGCTGTGGCTCTCTAATTTTATAGTCTCACAGATGCAAACACACACACACACAGTGTTTTACAGAAGCACTCAGACAAACACACACGTGTGTAGTAAAGGAATGACTCACTCAAATCCAAACATTGCTAAATGTAACATTTTCATAAAAATACATCCTCACTTACACACACACACACACAAACACAAACACAAATCTTATGTTGCTCAGCCAGTATGTTCCAGCAATCACCACACAGACCCTGTGACTGCCCACACATCCCCCCTCCCACACACACACAGACACAAACAGACACACACACACACGCAAACTGCAATTCTCACCTCAGGGCAGAGATGTGCTCTGATGTTTCCGGGGCAGTGGGCAGTCACGAGTGTGTGTGTGTGTGTGTGCCTGACAGCTGTTTGTGTGCATGTCCATGTGTCCGTGTGTGTGTTTGTGTGTGTGTGTTGGCGCGGTGCCCTAATTTGACAGAGCCGGAGCAGTGGTTGATCCCCAGTGCAGTTGATTTGGCTTGATGTTGACCCTACAGGCCTTGTCAGCTCCAACATGCTCCCTGTCTCCTCATGTTGCCCAGCACGACACTGAGTGGACACACACAAACATGCACACGCACACGCACACACACACACACACACACACATGCTCGTGCAAACAAAACACAAAAAAGTGTGAACAGTAACACATTCGTTTATTGCAGTATTCCCCCTAACTTTTTAGGGATGAAGTTTGTATTCATTTTGGAAATTTGTACTTTTTATTTAAATGAATATACCACTTATTGTACTCATTGTACTGTATTCTGTTACTTATTTGTATTTGTTTTGTATTATCTGTGTAAATAATAATTATTCAATTCAATTTTAGAGTTTGATTTGGCCGTTTTTTTATCTGTGTGATTCTGGTTGTGAGATTCGTGAGCCCCTTTATGTTTGTTCTTTAAGCAACATTTCAAAACAAGGACGGGGACATCATTTGATATGAAGATGTCACGGTTATGGTCAGACCCTTTATTAATGCAGCAATACCAGTGTAAGAAATACTCATTTACCAGAAAAAAAAATGCTTTCAAGCACCAACCGATGGAGGATGGAAGCAGACCAAATGAAAAAGAAAGACAGAAATCACTCGATGATGATTTAACATGCTAATAAATTCAATACAAACAATGTTCAAAATAAATGTAGGCACTAACCAATTGATTAAATGTGACGTAAATTAACATTTCTGTTTAAATGTTCTTCTTTCATCTACCTTTCACATTGTTTATCTCAATTAGTATTATTGTTATTTTGATTTCTATTACTTCATCATAAAATTGTAAAAATATATAAAAAACACATACATCTGTCATAATGTCCTCTTGTAAAGACATTTCTATTGAAATTAATGTTTTTACAGGATCTGCTCGTTAAATCACCTCCACTTTGATGTTCTACCAGTCCTCTACTATGACCTATCACATCATTTAGAATTTGCATTCGGCCGTTACTGTCTCTGCCAAAAACAGAAAACAAACGCGTCGACTATGAACCAAAACCTGCACTCTTCCTTCACCACCATTCCCTCACTTCCATCTGTCTTTCATTCTCTCCTTTTCTTTCAGAAAAAAAAGAAAAGCGTAAAATGTGCTTTCTCCGGTTACCTGTTTGTGCACTTTGATCCAAAACATGTCTCTTTTTTTTGGACCTTGGTAGTGATGTGTGTGTGTGTGTGTGTGTGTGTGTGTGTGTGTGTGTGTGTGTGTGTGTGTGTGCGTGTCTGTGTGTGTCTGTGTGTCCGTTAGGCTGTCCCTGCTGGAACGGATCCTCTGAGGTAAAGGCCAGGTTTTAATCCTCGGGTCCATCTAATCTCCTCATATTCACATCTCAGATTAACACACACACACACACACACACACACACACACACACACACATACACACACACACACAAACACTGACAGAGTGGTTTGATGCCTGTCATCATGAGCCACTGTGTGTGTGTGTGTGTGTGAAATAGTTTTCAGACTCATTCTGACCCTCCTGGCTGAAGGAGATTATTTGTTAAAAAAAATTAAGCCTGTCTAGGGCCGGCGACCTGCCGGGTCAACTTTTCTTTCCCGTTATATTGAAACACACACACACACACACACACACACACACACACACACACACACACACAGATCCTGGTGCCATCTGCCCCGGGGCGGATAGCCGACCATGTCAGCGTGGTAAGAAGGGTGGGTTCAGAGAAGAGAACAGCATGTACTATGTGTTTTAACATCAAAGGTGACTGGGTGCTCTCTCTCTCTCACACACACACACACACACAAGACACATGTAACAGAGAATGACGACTGTGGTCACTCTCTCTCTCTCTCTCTCTCTCCCTCTCTCTCCCTCTCTCTCTCTCTCTCTCTCTCTGACAGAGCGTGTGTGAGCTGAGAGCAGGTGGTGGTGGCAGAGCGTTTGTGTCTTTAGTGTTTTGTAGTTAATGATACATTTTTCACATAGTTTAATAATCACAGGTTCACAGTAGTTTATAGTTTAGTGTTTGGGTATTTTTGTGGGTTTATTTTTTTCTTTTCTTTCTCACCGGCGTCTGCCGGTAGCGTGGCAGGCGCCATGGCTAGCGGGTGCTACAAACACCTCACCCGCAAACACGGTGTAAAGGTGTGTGCCACGTTCCCCTGCAGCGTGGAGGACATCGGCCTCGCTGTGGGGGAAAAGGTCGGCCACAGCGGCGTCGTGTCGGCCGCACGCATGAACAGTGCCGTGGTTGTTTTCCTGGACCGGGTGGAGAAGGTGAACTCGGTGGTCGAGACAGGCATCACCGTGAACAGCTGTTTCGTGCAGGTACTGCCTTTATGCCAACCCGCCACCAAGGTAGTCCTGTCGAACGTCCCCCCCTTCATCACCGATGAGTTCCTCAGCAGAGAGCTGTCTAGACACGGGAAGGTGGCGTCCCCGATCCGCAGGATGTTGTCTGGGTGTAAGTCTCCATTGCTGAAGCACGTGGTGTCCCATCGCAGGCAGCTGTATATGATACTGAACAACCGGAACGAGGAGCTCAACCTCCGTTTCATTGTTAAAGTAGATGATTATGACTACACCATATACGCCACTTCAGCGGGCATGAAGTGCTTCGGTTGTGGAGAGGAGGGACACTCGGTGAGGGCCTGTCCGAAGCGGAGCGAGCCGGCTCCGCCCGGCCCGGGAGCGGCTGCGGCTGCTGACGCGGGGGCCCCCGCCGCTCCACCGGTACCGGAGCGGCGGAGGGCTCCCGCCTGGGGGGCCGCTACCGCGGCGGGGACCCCGCTGCACGGGACCCCGCTTGCGGGCGGGGTCCCCGCCGCGGGGGTGGCCGCCCCCATCGTGCGGCCGATCGCGGCTCCGCGGAGCTCTCTGCGGAGATCCGCCGCTGTGGCCGAACCAACACACGGGGTGAGTTCAGTTGGTGCACCGGGGGTGGAGGTAGTTACGGGTGAAAAGGGGGGTTTGGGTGAGGGTATTGTGCGTAAAGAGGGGGTGGTGGGTGAGGAGGTTGTTCGGGGAAGGGAGGGTGTTCTGGGTGGGGTGGGGGAGAAGGAGGTGGGGGGTGGTGTGAGCGGTGTGTGTGGGATACAGGTGGAGGAGAAGGCAGGTGAGGGGGTCGCGGAGGAGAAGGCAGGTGAGGAGGGCATGGAGGAGAAGGCAGGTGAGGAGGGCAAGGAGGAGAAGGCAGGTGAGGGGGTCGCAGAGGAGAAGGCAGGTGAAGCAGGTGGAAAAAAAGAACAAGAAAAAGACGGGGGGGAGCGCAGTGCGCTGTGGAGTGAGCAGGTGGAGGAGGCGGAGATGGAGGAGGAAAACGAGGGGAAAAAAAAAAGTACAACAAAACGCAGGAGGTCGAACAGGGTGGTGGCGATGAATGTGGGTGTGACTGATGAGAGTGCGAATGATGAGTGTGTGTCTGATAGTAGTGATGTTCCGGTTTTTAGCAGTAGTCAAAAAAGAAAGATGTTCACAGCAGAAAAATTAAAATCGTTTTTAGCACAAACAAAGAACCAGCATGGGGTAAAGGTGGGTGAGCACTTCCCAGACCTAGGTCTTTTTATTGCCTCGGCCAGACTCCACATGAGCCAGAGGGAGGAGTCTGGCCTCACAGACCAGGAGGCTTTTAGATTGAAGAAACTTGTGCTTAAGGCAAAGCGTCAGCTGAGCAGTGATGGAAAGGGCAGCTTGGGATATTTTATCTAAGTTACTGTTTTATTGGTTGGTTTTTACTTTAATTTTATCCACCATGGATGTTTTTAAAGTGGGCCTTTCAAATGTAAATGGTGCCAGAGACGTCCGGAAGAGAACGTCTATCTATGAAACATCCAAAATGAAAAAGATAGACGTTCTCTTCCTACAGGAGACACACAGTGATTTTAACAATGAGTCTGACTGGAGGAGGGAGTGGGAAGGGGAAGTCATTTTAAGCCACAACACCTCCCTTAGCGCAGGAGTGGGCTTCCTCTTCTCACGGGCTTTTAAACCCAACGCACTGGAGGTCCAGCATTTTATCGAGGGGAGGCTTCTTTTAGTCAAAGCTCGGTTCGACAAATTTTCTGCTGTTTTTATCAACGTCTATGCTCCAACGTCCGGTGCAGAGAGGAAGCAGTTTTTACTCAAAGTGAATGAGGTTTTAAATGGTTGCTCCACGGAGGATTTTTTATTCTTGGGGGGGGATTTTAACTGCACAGAGGATGCAATTTTAGATCGTAATCACGCAGAGCCTCATCCAGCCTCTCAGCACGCCTTGAAGCAGCTGGTCCGCTCTCACGGCCTGGTGGACGTGTGGAGGAGGATGCATCCAGACTCCAGACAGTACACCTGGTCCCACCTCAGAGAGAGCAGGGTCTCCTCAGCAAGGCTAGATCGTATTTATTGTTTTAAGCATCATTTTAGCATTTTTAAGAGTTGTGTTATTATGCCTACTGGTTTTAGTGATCATTCTCTGGTTTTAGCTCATGTTCTTATCAGGAACATTTTACCCAGAAGTGCGTATTGGCATTTTAATTCTGTTTTAACATTTGATAAGAGTTTTAGAGAGGTTTTTATTTATTTTTGGGGTATTTTTAGACAGAGGAAGGGTGATTTTAGCAGTCTTAAGCAGTGGTGGGACCATGGTAAGACACAAATAAGACTACTGTGTCAACAGCACACTTTAAACGTCACACGTGATAGCACCAGATCTATGAAAGATCTAGAGACCGAGATAGTGGAACTGGAACATTTAAGTGAGTCCACAGGAGATCGAGGTTATATTGAAAACCTCAAAGAGAAAAAGAGGGCTTTAGCCGACCTGCTGGATAGTAAGGTGCAGGGCGCCCTGGTCAGGTCCCGGTTCCTGAACATCACAGAGATGGATGCTCCCTCTAGCTATTTCTTCAGTCTGGAGAAAAAGAACGGGCAGGGGAAAGTAATCCACGCACTGCTGTCTGACACAGGGCAGGAACTGACGGAACCAAGCCAGATACGGGGGCGAGCTGTGAGCTTTTATCAAAAATTATACTCCACGGAATACCAGGAAGAGCCAGCTCTCCTGGAGGTTTTCTGTGGAGGACTGCCCCAGGTCTCTGAAGAGGCCAACTCACAGCTCCAAGGCCCCCTCCAGATGCAGGAGCTGCTGGCCGCCCTGCAACGCATGCAGGGGCGGCGGGCTCCTGGCATCGATGGCCTTACGGTTGAATTTTATAAGGCCTACTGGGACATCCTCGCAGAGGATGTCTCGGAGGTTTTTAATGAGTGTCTGGCCTCTGGTTCCATGCCAGTGTCCTGCAGGAGGGCAGTCCTCACATTGCTGCCAAAAAAAGGAAACCTGCAGGACATCAAAAACTGGCGCCCTGTGTCACTGCTCTGTGTGGATTACAAACTCCTGTCCAAAGTATTGGCCTCCAGGCTGGGAAAAGTTATGGAGCAGGTCATCCACCGGGACCAGACCTACTGCGTCCCCGGCAGGTCCATGGTGGACAACGTCCACCTAATTCGAGATGTTTTGGATGTCTCTAGTTCATTAGGTGTAGACGCTGGTTTGATTTCCCTGGACCAGGAAAAGGCTTTTGACCGCGTTGAGCACAGCTTTTTGTGGAGCGTGATGGAGAAGTTTGGGTTCAGCGCGGGCTTCATAGCTAAGATCAAGGTGCTGTACAGGGATGTTGAGAGTGTGCTGAAAATCAACGGCAGTCTGAGTGCTCCTTTTAGAGTGTGTAGAGGGGTCCGGCAGGGCTGTGCTCTGTCTGGGATGCTCTACGCTCTCTCCCTTGAACCTCTCCTCCACAAGATACGTTCCAGCACTCAGGGTTTGTTTTATCCGGGTTTTAATAAAGAAATGATTTTATCTGCGTATGCAGACGATATTATATTTTTTATTAAAAACCAAAGTGAGGTCAACATTTTAGCAGGTATTATACAGGATTTTAGCTCAGCATCGGCAGCGAGGGTCAACTGGGGAAAGAGTGAAGCCCTCGCTGTCGGTGAGTGGGGCGGCGGTCTCCCAGTTCTCCCCCAAAACCTGGAGTGGAAGAGAGGAGGTTTAAAGTATCTAGGGGTGTTTTTGGGAGCAGACCATATAGTGAAGAAGAACTGGGAGACCGTCACAGAAAAGGTCGAAGGGAAACTAAAAAAATGGAAATGGCTGCTCCCCCAGATGTCACTTAGAGGGAGAGTGCTGGTTTTAAATAACTTGGTAGCATCCCAGTTGTGGCACCGGTTAGCCTGTGTGGACCCCCCATTAGGCCTACTTGCAGACATCCAGAGGAAGATGGTGGACTTCCTCTGGGGGGGTCTGCACTGGGTGCCACAGGGGGTGCTGTTTTTAGCCAGGGAGGAGGGGGGACAGGGCCTTGTCCACCTGGCCAGCCGGACTGCCACTTGTAGACTACAGTTTATTCAAAGGTACCTCACAGGCCCGGCAGATCTGGTGTGGAGAGATGTGGCCAGCAGCATCCTGAGGCGTGCCAATAACCTGGGGTTGGATGATGCTCTGTTTTTAACTGATCCTAAAGTTTTAAAATTAACTATGTTGCCTCCTTTTTATCAGGGTGTCTTTAAGTCATGGGCCCTTTTTAACCATAAAAGGTGCCCGGAAGCCAACTCTCTGCACTGGTTGTTGAGAGAACCACTGGTCAACGGAGCCAGGCTGGACGTCAGCAACCACACCACCCACGGCCTGACGGCGGCGCTGATCCAGTCTGGAACCTTGACCCTGCAGCAGCTGGTGGATGCAGCGGGGCCGGCACTGACCAACACCCAGGCCCTGGGTTCTCTGCTGGGGCTGCAGTCTCTCCGGGTGGCAAGCAGGATCCTGGAGCTCTGGTCCAAGAGGCTAACAAAGAACGACAAAGACCTCCTGATGGGTGGCCAGACCAGGACCAGCCCGGATGCTGCAGACCCCTACCCGGACATCATCCTGAGCCCAGGGCTGGGAGAAAAGACCGGCCCCCTTCTGAGAGTCATCCACGCAGAAAAACTAACAATAATGAGAGCGGACAAAGAGACTCTGTACCGCAACTGCGTGAAGTGCATCCACCAGGCCGGACTGAGCGGCAGGCCTCCAACTGTGTGGACCAAGAGATGGGGACAGGATGGACCCAGCCCACAGTGGAGGATTTTATACAAAGCCCCCCTCAAAAAACGGACAGGTGACCTCCAGTGGAGAATCTTGCACGGTGCCGTCGCTTCCAACGCTTTTATTTCTGTTCTTAATCCAACTGTTTTTAGCGGGTGTCCATTTTGCGGCGTACGTGAGACAGTTTACCACGTTTTTACTGAGTGCAAGAGACTCACCAGTCTCTTCTCTCTTTTAACATCGGTTTTTACACGTTTTAACGTTGTTTTTACTGAGAGGATTTTTATTATGGGAGCTGGCTACAACAAAAATTTTAAAATCAAGTGGCAGCTCCTCAACTTCCTCTCAGCCCAAGCCAAACTGGCCATTTACACCAGCAGGAAGAGGAAGGTGGAGCAGGGGGAGGGGCAGGAGGCGGCGGCAGTGTGGAAGACAAACCTCCGGTCAAGACTCCGGCTTGAGTTCGGATTTTATCGACATGTTTCCGATCTTGAGTCTTTTAAAGAGCGATGGTGTTTTAAAAACACACTGTGTGAGGTTTTAAATGATCAGCTGTCCTTTTCACACTTTTTAACTGACTGATGTATTTTAAAAACAAAAGAAAACAAGTCTTTTAATTTATTTTTTGTATTTATTTACATTTGAGACAGTTTGTGACTGTAAAAATTTAAACAATATGTAAATAAAGTGTTTTTGTAAAAATCTAAAAAAAAATCTCTCTCTCTCTCTCTCTCCCTCTCTCTCTCTCCCTCTCTCTCTCTCCCTCTCTCTCCCTCTCTCTCTCTCTCTCTCTCTCTCTCCCTCTCTCTCTCTCTCTCTCTCTCTCTCCTCTCTCTCCCTCTCTCTCTCTCCCTCTCTCGCTCTCTCTCTCCCTCTCTCTCTCTCTCTCTCTCTCTCTCTCTCCCTCTCTCTCTCTCTCTCTCTCTCTCTCTCCCTCTCTCTCTCTCCCTCTCTCTCTCTCTCTCTCTCTCTCTCTCCCTCTCTCTCTCTCCCTCTCTCTCTCTCTCCCTCTCTCTCTCTCCCTCTCTCTCCCTCTCTCTCTCGCTCTCTCTCTCTCTCTCTCGCTCTCTCTCTCCCTCTCTCTCTCTCTCTCTCTCTATTTGTGCGTTCTGCTCATGGTGAAACCCCGTGGCGGGAACCAAAGAGGGCAGTGAAACGAAGAGGTTTCTCCGCCAGGCCGCATGAACGCAGACATAAACACTCTGACTAATGAAACTCAGGCCTGGAAAGTGTGTGTGAGAGAGTGTGTGTGTGTGTGTTCGTTCTCTAAGTAGCTCCATATGGGTGGAGGTGGCACCAGAGATGTTTACTGGAGGCTTCAGCCCATCAACTTATTGTCAACAGTTCAAGGGACTGTCAGCGCCCCGCGGCCCGTAGGGGAGCAGGCGGGACTGGAGGAGCGTCGGGAGCGTCGGGGGGGTCGGGAGCGTCGGGAGCGTCGGGAGCGTCGGGAGCGTCGGGAGCGTCGGGAGCGTCGGGAGCGTCGGGGGGGTTAGCAGTGAGGGAAGAGAAAAGGAACACACGACAGAGGACTCAACCCAAGTTTGAAATCGACCTTGGAGATTGCAAACTGACGTCAGCAATGAGCTTCTGGTAAAAAATGAACCGGCAGTTCCTCAAAACACACATTTGAAGACTTGCATCCCCTATTTATTTTGATCCTTCAACATAACGTGTAACGTAATGGATTGTGTAACATTGGAGAATATTTATATCTAATCACAACAAGATAATAATCAAACACAATGTAACTTGGATTCTTCAGAAAAGATGGGGAGTAGACTCAATATCAGACATTCAGAGGCAAACAGTTGACGCTGTGGTTAGCAGGGCCACTGTGGAGCAGGAGGTCGGCGGTTTGATCCCCATCCCCGAGTCTGTGCTGATGTGTCCAGAGGTCAGACGCACACCCCGAAGGCTGCGGTGCCATCAGTGTATGAACGGGTGTGGTCCATTCATCATTTCATCTTATTCAGTTATGTTCGCAATCAATAAATCAAATGCTCAAACATAAAAGGAAAAAAGGAAGGAATCTCAGGCTGTGATCGGCCCATTCGGCCCGAATGAAATGATCGCCGCCTGCTCGGGGCGCTCGGCCCGTTCAGGCCCGACAGCTGGAGGCCGAACAATGGCTGTGTCCGTTGTTTACGCCCATGTCAT
This sequence comes from Cottus gobio, assembly GCA_023566465.1. Classification (NCBI taxonomy): domain Eukaryota; kingdom Metazoa; phylum Chordata; class Actinopteri; order Perciformes; family Cottidae; genus Cottus; species Cottus gobio. The sequence goes on along the minus strand of CM042225.1, from coordinate 25,443,459 downwards.
CATTCTGGGGGAGGGGCTTTTGAGAGAGTCCTGCAGGGATGTGAGTTGCTGCATTAGCAACTGTTGGAGCTACTGCTAATAGCTTCTTATTTACTCGACACTAGGCTGTGTTCTTAATTGTTTTATCTAGTTTAGGCTTACTTTCACTGGGTTTTTATATTACCAACCCTTGCTTGAAGTTCTCCACTTTTCAGAATCTTTTGATGGTATCACATGGAGAAACATTTGAGGGACAATTCAAGTCATTTAATTTGTATTGCCCAATATCACCAGTCATTCCCAGTCTGGTTCCTCCTCCCAGCTTCCCTGTGTAGTACCCACACCCTCAGACTCTCCTCCGGGACAGGAAGAGAAACAGACGTATTAAAACCACCCTAATGCACTTGCTTTTCTTGAGATTTCCAAGATGCTGAGTCTTTTTCAGCGTCCGGGGCGTATTTTCTTCTCCTCGACTAACTTTTGACAAATGTTCCTCTGTCTGTGTGAGGGCTGGCATGGGACCAGTGGTGTATCTGGATGGACCGGATCCAGGACAAGCGGGGTCTACTTTACAGCCGACCGCGCCGTCACACAACACCGTTCCTTGTGACCGGCCCACCCAGCTGGGTTTCACTCCGTGGTTGTGGTCTCGTTTACTTCGTCACATGGTCTCCTGTTATTGTGTTTTTTTTGTGTTTTTTTCCCTTTGGAATTCCTGTAATTGATAATGGCATATTGATGTAAAGAAAATATCAAACCTCATTCCTAACTTGGCACATATGGACACATGTTAACACACCTGGGCGTCACAGAGGTTTAGGGCAACAACAACAGCTTGGTCAGGTTATTAAAAGATTGTGGTTTGGGTCAAAATAGGTTTTGTACGTTAACCCTAGAACACTGATGTTAAGTCACACCGTCAATAACGTTGGATATATTTCACCCATCATAATAAACCTGATAAAATATACTTCTCATCAAAATATATGAAATTACAACAACACAAGGCAAATTGAAGTCCTCTTCTTTTATTTTACAATATAGAACTTCTCATAAAACAAAAAACAGGGATCATGGGGGGACCCTGAAAAAATGCTCAAAATCAGGTGAAAAATTAGGGAATTGTCAATAAAACATGATTAAAAACATAAATAATGGAGCTATGAACTTGTTCTCTGGTCCACATGTTACTGGGACATGTGACCTTGTCCTCTGAAGGAAAAGTCTCCTTCAATGGGAAAACCATCCGGAATGGTTTCACCCTCTATCACTAACGTAACACGTGAAGGTTGAAACAACCAGGGATTGGAGCAGAGAGACACGCCCACCTCCAATAAAGACACGCCCACCTTCAATAACATCAGTGAGCAGCATGAAGCTACACAAAGACCCACACAACTCAGACAGAAGCAACACAACGAAAATAACGTCACCACAATCACTCGGGTGGAAATCACCCGACGTTAGTGTTCTGGGGTTAAAGACTAAATCTGAGTAACAAATGGAATCTACCCGAAACATTGCTATAAGAACGTAAGTAAGCCTGGGAAACGCACATTATACTTCCATCATAATGTTCCCAGCCCGTTAACAATTTCAGATTAATGGATAGACATGTTGACACACACGGCTGAGCTGAATCTCAAAGGACTCTTCAGCTTTCAGGTGATGATCACCTCCATGAGTCATGACCTGTGACCTGCTCCCCTCAAGCTGCCCTGCCCCTCTCCATACAAATGGGTCTATGTGGGTCTCTGAAGGTCTTGGTCTTCCAGAAACCAAATGGACCCGTACAAAACATCAGCGTGGATCTTTCCTCAACATTACGGCTGGCCGAAAAGGAAGAGCAGAGCTCTGTCCTGTCTTTTAGATCTCTGTGTGTCTCTCTCTCTGAGCGAGTGTCATTCACCTCCACTCTGTCCATCTGTAGGCCACAGCTGCAGTGCCTCTCTCACGCGCACACACACACACACACACACACACACACACACTCACACACACACACACACACACACACTCCCTTGTGTCCCCCTGCCCTGGGTATTAACTTCCTCCTCTGTAGCAGCTGGAGTCACATTGCGGTGAAACCTCTCTGTACCTGAAGGCATCACAAACACACACACATATGCACACATGCACACATCCCCCCCCGCCACACACACACACATCAAACGTTGTGTCTGTTTTTCTCGAATCTCGTCGTATATTATAAAGCTAAAAGAAAATGGAAACCATTTCATTTATTTTTTTTCGAATATAGAAAGCCTTCATGTATTGAATATGTCAGACATCAAGAGGTTGTTCGTGTCCATCGGCGCCCGAGGCCGATCACGAGGGCGCTGACCTTCTGTCTCTGCTGCTAAATTACACTGGAAGCACCGGCCTATCATCTATATCTATCTATCTATCTATCTATCTATCTATCTATCTATCTATCTATCTATCTATCTATCTATCTATCTATCTATCTATCTATCTATCTATCTATCTATCTATCTATCTATCTATCTATCTATCTATCTATCTATCTATCTATCTATCTATCTATCTATCTATCTATCTATCTATATATATATATATGTGTGTGTGTGTGTGTGTGTGTTTGTGTGTGTTTATTCACATTTTGTTGAAAGTGTATATTTACTTCAGTGCTGTAAAGTAAAGGTGCCTTTTGAGTATTTCCGTTTAATGGTACTTTAACTGGTCCATTACCTCTAAGTGGGAACAGTTGAACTTTATACTGCAGTACATTTACAGCTATAATTACTTTGCAGTTCAATACATCAATGACCCAACGGGAACGTATACAATATCATGAATTTTAATACAGTAACTTAACTGAAACTTAGAATTGGCTCAATTTAAAATTGTAACAACCTTAAAATGATTATTACACATTCATGTACCAGTAATAAGAGTATCTATGATTATCTGGATCACAGGGTGCTTTTGATACTGGTAATACTGCTGTACTTTTACTCTGATTAGACTGTTATTTAACACAACACTCACTATAGTGAGACTGCATTGTAAATGTTCAAATAAACAATTAAAAATGCATTTATTCTCCATCTTAGATAAAACTTGAGAATATGGTTTGACACTTGTACTGCAGTAGCCCGCTGGTTAGTGGTGGTGTATAGTGGTGCTGCATTCATGACTCTCCATACCGGCCAAGCATGAATGTACTGGAGGAAATGGGAGTACAAACCCAGCGTGATGCACAGTGCATCCATGCACGCAGCTCCGTCACGGCTGACATGAGGCTGTAGTCCGAGGGAGTGAAGAGGTCTCAGTCCTGGTCCTGGCAGTTGGATGTAGGTTTATTGCCCTAGTAGGAGGTGATCCACAAAACCACGTGCAACTGCCAGGACTCGTCTCCGCCGTGGCTCAGCAACACGCTGACGAGATGAAACACTGAGGAGGACACCGAGTCTCACGCTGAAGACTCAGTGAGCTCCGGTTGAAGTCTGAATGTGCCACGATGAACAGGAACACATGTACAGCATGCAGCAGTCGGGTCATACACTGTAATAACCATCCACGTGGTTCAACTGCAGAACTTAATGTTTCATCATTGTTTCAGTGAGTTTACTTATTGTCATGCATTCGGTTCTCTTGGTTCCACTTATTGTAGTTAGGAGGAAGTCTTGGCATTCCTCTCCTAGATGATCTGACATATTGTGTTGTTTCAAATGACACATTATAGTGTGTGGAGGCCAACATCTCCTTTATGTTCTTGTATGAAAACACAGTCAGTGATCTATAGCTTGGTGATGGAGAACATCTTGAGTTGTCTCATACCTCTGACTCTCACTGTGTGTTGGTGCTGTGTGTTGGTGCTGTGTGTTGGTGCTGTGTGTTGGGGCTGTGTGTTGGTGCTGTGTGTTGGTGCTGTGTGTTGGGACTGTGTGTTGGTGCTGTGTGTTGGTGCTGTGTGTTGGTGGTGTGTGTTGGTGGTGTGTGTTGGGGCTGTGTGTTGGTGGTGTGTGTTGGTGGTGTGTGTTGGGACTGTGTGTTGGTGGTGTGTGTTGGGACTGTGTGTTGGTGCTGTGTGCTGGTGCTGTGTGTTGGTGCTGTGTGTTGGTGCTGTGTGTTGGGGCTGTGTGTTGGTGCTGTGTGTTGGTGCTGTGTGTTGGTGCTGTGTGTTGGGGCTGTGTGATGGTGCTGTGTGATGGTGCTGTGTGTTGGTGCTGTGTGTTGGGGCTGTGTGTTGGTGCTGTGTGTTGGTGGTGTGTGTTGGGGTTGTGTGCTGGTGCTGTGTGTTGGTGCTGTGTGTTGGTGCTGTGTGTTGGTGCTGTGTGTTGGTGCTGTGTGTTGGGGCTGTGTGTTGGTGCTGTGTGTTGGTGCTGTGTGTTGGGACTGTGTGTTGGTGCTGTGTGTTGGTGCTGTGTGTTGGTGCTGTGTGTTGGTGGTGTGTGTTGGGGCTGTGTGTTGGTGGTGTGTGTTGGTGGTGTGTGTTGGGACTGTGTGTTGGTGGTGTGTGTTGGGACTGTGTGTTGGTGCTGTGTGCTGGTGCTGTGTGTTGGTGCTGTGTGTTGGTGCTGTGTGTTGGGGCTGTGTGTTGGTGCTGTGTGTTGGTGCTGTGTGTTGGTGCTGTGTGTTGGGGCTGTGTGTTGGTGCTGTGTGTTGGTGGTGTGTGTTGGGGCTGTGTGCTGGTGCTGTGTGTTGGTGCTGTGTGTTGGTGCTGTGTGTTGGGGCTGTGTGTTGGGACTGTGTGTTGGTGGTGTGTGTTGGGGCTGTGTGTTGGTGGTGTGTGTTGGGACTGTGTGTTGGTGCTGTGTGTTAGTGCTGTGTGTTGGGACTGTGTGTTGGGGCTGTGTGTTGGTGGTGTGTGTTGGGGCTGTGTGTTGGTGGTGTGTGTTGGGACTGTGTGTTGGTGCTGTGTGTTGGTGCTGTGTGTTTGGTGTTGTGTGTTGGTGCTGTGTGTTGGTGCTGTGTGTTGGTGCTGTGTGTTGGTGCTGTGAGTTGGGGCTGTGTGTTGGTGGTGTGTGTTGGGGCTGTGTGTTGGTGCTGTGTGTTGGTGCTGTGTGTTGGTGCTGTGTGTTGGTGGTGTGTGTTGGTGCTGTGTGTTGGGGCTGTGTGTTGGTGGTGTGTGTTGGGGCTGTGTGTTGGTGCTGTGTGTTGGTGCTGTGTGCTGGTGCTGTGTGCTGGTGCTGTGTGCTGGTGCTGTGTGTTGGGGCTGTGTGTTGGTGGTGTGTGTTGGTGCTGTGTGTTGGTGCTGTGTGATGGTGCTGTGTGTTGGTGCTGTGTGTTGGGGCTGTGTGTTGGTGGTGTGTGTTGGGGCTGTGTGTTGGTGCTGTGTGTTGGTGCTGTGTGCTGGTGCTGTGTGTTGGTGCTGTGTGCTGGTGCTGTGTGTTGGTGCTGTGTGTTGGTGCTGTGTGTTGGTGCTGTGTGTTGGTGGTGTGTGTTGGTGGTGTGTGTTGGTGGTGTGTGTTGGGACTGTGTGTTGGTGGTGTGTGTTGGTGCTGTTTGTTGGTGCTGTGTGTTGGTGCTGTGTGCTGGTGCTGTGTGTTGGGGCTGTGTGTTGGTGGTGTGTGTTGGTGCTGTGTGTTGGGGCTGTGTGATGGTGCTGTGTGATGGTGCTGTGTGTTGGTGCTGTGTGTTGGGGCTGTGTGTTGGTGCTGTGTGTTGGTGCTGTGTGTTTGGTGTTGTGTGTTGGTGCTGTGTGTTGGGGCTGTGTGTTGGTGCTGTGTGTTGGTGCTGTGTGTTGGGGCTGTGTGTTGGTGCTGTGTGTTGGGGCTGTGTGTTGGTGGTGTGTGTTGGGGCTGTGTGTTGGTGCTGTGTGTTGGTGCTGTGTGTTGGTGGTGTGTGTTGGGGCTGTGTGTTGGTGCTGTGTGTTGGTGCTGTGTGTTGGTGGTGTGTGTTGGTGCTGTGTGTTGGTGCTGTGTGTTGGTGGTGTGTGTTGGGGCTGTGTGTTGGTGCTGTGTGTTGGTGCTGTGTGTTGGTGGTGTGTGTTGGGGCTGTGTGTTGGTGCTGTGTGTTGGTGCTGTGTGTTGGTGCTGTGTGTTGGTGCTGTGTGTTGGTGCTGTGTGTTGGGGCTGTGTGTTGGTGCTGTGTGTTGGTGCTGTGTGTTGGTGCTGTGTGTTGGTGCTGTGTGTTGGTGCTGTGTGTTGGTGCTGTGTGTTGGTGCTGTGTGTTGGTGCTGTGTGTTGGGGCTGTGTGTTGGTGCTGTGTGTTGGTGCTGTGTGTTGGGGCTGTGTGTTGGTGCTGTGTGTTGGTGCTGTGTGTTGGTGCTGTGTGTTGGTGCTGTGTGTTGGTGCTGTGTGCTGGTGCTGTGTGTTGGTGCTGTGTGTTGGTGCTGTGTGCTGGTGCTGTGTGCTGGTGCTGTGTGTTGGTGCTGTGTGCTGGTGCTGTGTGTTGGTGCTGTGTGTTGGTGCTGTGTGTTGGTGCTGTGTGTTGCGCGCACCAGTTTTATAAAGACGTCTGGATTTCATCCCCTCCTCTCGCTCTCCTTCTCGGATATTGATCGGGCCGAGGCGCTTTGAGTACAAAGAGTTAAGGCCTGAAAGGCGAAAACAGCCGCGATTTCAGAGAAGTCATGAAAGTTTAAAATGCCTTCTCTTTCAGCCGGGTCCAGGGAGACGTGTTCGCTGTGCGAGTGACCCCCGGGCGCATTTGGAGATCCAATGGTTGAACCTTGCTCATCCCACGTTGAACCAGTCAATACCTATTATTAGCTACTGCCTGCCCTCTGCTACAGGGTCTGATGAGGCAGAGAGAGAGAGAGAATACCTTCTGAAGACCTAAAGTGGAGTGAGCTGTGCTTCTTCCAGTGTGTGTGTGTGTGTGTGTGTGTGTGTGTGTTTCGCGGTTTGCCGATGGAGGGCGAACGTGTGAGCACGTTGTGGGCATGTGTGGGTCTGGCAATTGTAAGTGCATGGAAGCATTTCTCTGTCTTTTGAAAATGTGCGTTTGCAAGGTTAAAAAAAAAAGTGCATGTGCACGTACATGATTATTTGTGTGAATATATGGGGCTGTGTGTGTGTGTGAGTGTGTATTTGTGTACTTGTGCGTGTTTCTTTAGAAAGACAAAGGCCTCTTCACATTTGTGCATAAACAGGTTTTCTGTACATTGCGTTGTGTGTTTCATTGTGTGGTTGTGGGCGTGATCCCTCACTGCATGTGTGTGTGTGTTACTGCAGGTGTCCGGCTACAAGTGGTGTGTGTGAGTCTTTTGTATGAAAGTGTGTAATGTGTGCTTGTCAGGCATTACTGGTAAAGCGATGTATTCTTTGTGTGTGTTGCTAATGAAGGAGCCTCCTTGTGACAGATATAGGCCACAAAGGGCTACTTTATTACTAATGGAACCCCACAAGCTTATTCCTCTGAATTACTGACCTAATTACATAAACATGTAATTACTACACCTCCTTTACTGAGGTACACACAAAAGCACACCCTTTTTCCAAATGGCACTTTAATAAGAAACATTACGTGAATGGGGTATTGTAATGATTAAAATCAACACTTAACACGTGGCTACTGAGCGCTTCCTGTTTCACAACAGTCCTGTTCCCATTGGTGAAGTCTGTGTTGTTCTGAGGAGACTTTCATGTGAAAGCGTGTGCAATACATACCTCCTCACTCCCTTCACATGACTGTGAAAACTCAAGACTTTAAAACACATCATGTTTCACTCTACATCATTATCAGTAGTACTGTAGGAGATCCGTTTCTCTCAATGTTTTCCCTCCAGCAACTTAATGCTAATTAGGTATATAGACTAATTGAATAATCAAATAGACTACAAGTGGCATTCACATCCAGTTCAGTTCGCTCCTTGTTTACATTGTTTCCTGTATATATTAAACTATGCTATGATAATAACAAGGATAAATGAGGACGCAGTAAGTATCTTCACCTCCAGGTCAGGAGTGTTTTCCTGATAATGCCACTTTGAGAACAACTCACATGCATTGAAACCAGAAGGAGAGCTAGTTCATGTTCGCAGTCAGCAGCTGGTGGGCAGCACAGACATGTTCTGTTCAGTAAGAATGACCTCTGGACGAAGGTCATTCACACCTTCATCGTGATGGTCGAGTAGAATGACCTCTGGACGAAGGTCATGCACACCGTCATCGTGATGGTCGAGTAGAATGACCTCTGGACGAAGGTCATGCACACCGTCATCATGATGGTCGAGTAGAATGACCTCTGGACGAAGGTCATTCACACCATCATCATGATGGTCGAGTGGAATCTTGTAGGAACCTGAATGAATACATTATCTTTGAAGATGACCCGTTTCCTCGCACTAAAGGTTCTTGTTTTGTTTTGGGGTGTTGGTTGTGAACACTATGTTCTTCACGTCGTGACAATAGACTGTGTAAAAGAAGTGGACGTTGTCATGGTGACGTTGGTTTGTGGACTGATGTTTTGAAGTCTCGAGTTCGCCGCTATTTGGATTACGGCCGCCGCCGTGTTGTTGTTTTTTGCAAGCAATGAACAGTTGTGTGACCACATATTTGGAACGTGGAGGAGCGACGTAGAGACGCTGTATACAGCTCTGTTAACGGCAGCAACCTGTCAATCACAGTAGCCCCGCCCTAAAGCACACTCTGCTTTATGGTCTGTTTGACTCCATATGGACCATAAAGGACCATAAAGAAAGATCAGCCCTGATTCTAACTGTGTTCATCACACTGTGGTTACCTGCAAATTCACAAATTACATAAAATAATTTGGCAAAAATATATTGATATTGAAACAATGCTGCACTGTTAAGGAGAGACGAATAAACAGCTTTCAATGGAGTCACGTAGCGGGTGTGAAGGTGTCGATTACTGAAATGTGAAATGTGTTCACTGCAGGAAGTCCGACAAGTCAGAAATACATTCTGCACAGCGTTCAACAACATGCGCAAAGAGCCCGAAACAAAGCAGAAGGTTCCCCCAGCCTCTGGAGTCTGAATCTCCCCTAAAAACATGTGCTGTCAGAGGCAAAGTGTGGGCCTCTCTCTCTCTCTCTCTCTCTCTCTAGACAATCTGTAACAGTTAACTGAAAGGGCAGCAATTACCGCACATCAGCTGCGTCCGCTCTCCAACACACACGCCATGCAGACAACGCAGCGTGCACGCACCCGGCTTGTCACATCACGACACGCTCGCCGTTCAGCGTGTCGACACAACGCCACCTGGAGCGAGGCCCGGCGATAATGGATTAGAAAAGTCCAACTCACACTATGTCTGGCCTCCGACACACACACAAACACACACACACACTTTCCCCCTCTAATTGCCCAGGACTGAGTGCGACCACCCCCCTCAACGCCTCCTAACCCCCCTTCCCCTTGCCCGTCCCCAGCTTCGGGGGCCCATCCGTCAGCCCTGTCCTGTTGGCTCTGGTCATAAATAGGCAGACGCGGCAGGCGGGCGGGGCCTCGGTCCCACAGGCCCCCCGAGGACAGAGAGACACAGCACCCAGCATATGCTCCCTAAGTACTGAGCTGGAGGGTGGGGGGTGTTCAAACAGGGCACCCATGGGAATGTCTGTGTTCCATGTCCAACGCGTATCCTTGCAGTGCTATACTCATGAGGGCCGAGAGGAGGGCCTCGTGTCGGAGCTTCCTGCTGTTTGGGGAGAGTTTAGGATAATAAGTCCAGGCTAAATGTGAAGGTCAGGGTTAAAGGTCAAAGGGTTAAGCACTCTGGGTAAACGGCTCACTGAGCACCAAGCGATGCAACCAAAGAGGCAATTATTCTGCAGTAGGTCAACAGTCCGGTCTTGTGTTCACATTTTATTGATCAAGTTGATGGCTTTCATTTGGAGACCCGCTAGAGAGCAGAGTTCAGTTAGTGAATAACTCCCAAATGAACTCCTCAGGACGGCCAATATATTGTTTCATTAAACTCTTAAAATATTCAGTAACTATGGTGGGCTATGAAGATGTCTTGTATTGGTGCTGAACCAAAAGTGAGCAACCCCAAACATGTTGGTTCTAATACTTCTTCTTCTTCTTCTTCTATAACCATCTGCTCACACATTTACAGATATTACAGAAGTTTACATTTTAACCAGCAAGACAGTGTGCAAAAAACAAAACTATAATACTTGTAACTATAATTTAACATGTGCATAAAAGTGGTGAAACCAGCATAGGCAAAATGACTAGAACTGAAAACCCAAGACCCATGTAGTAGCCACGTGGCGTGTGTGTGTGTGTGTGTGTGTGTGTGTGTGTGTTTAGTCTTTTTTTTGCAAATTAATTGCATTTCAAATATGAATGTCGGGAGGTAGAGAGACAATCAGTAACTATCACTTCACAACAAAAACAACAATTATAATAATGGGTAGAGAAAAAGCCAAATGAACATAACAATACATTGTCATTGACATATATTTACATGTCTTTAACATACACATATTTTAAACATGATGTCTATATTTTATCATGGTCATTGTTAATACTGGTATAGTCCTACTTAATATTGTAAAATATATATATTTATTTTCAGTTACAAAAGATAGGATTGACACCTTGTCTGTTTAGTGTAGCAGCCTAAAGTATGAAAGAATGTTTCTAGATACTCCAAGCAGTACAGTTAATAACAGTATTAGTGTTCATGTTGAGCACGAAAAGAATAATACTAAATAAGCTATCCTTATGTACAAAATGAATGGTCAAAGTCATTTTGTGTGATTTTAACAACAGCCGGATATGATCATATCGACCATGGTATGATTTTTTATGATGCATTGCTCATCTTGGCTCATTAGTTTGGACTAGACTAAACATTGGATATGTGCCGTGCAGAACAGAAAACTATTACCCTGCTCACAGGCCGGCCATGAATGTCTGTACAAAGGTCACTGGAAAGCATCCACTGTTCGATGGGATGTTTCAGTCTAACTGGTGAACAGCTGATCGACACATGGAGCCACATTGTGTGCCCTAACCTGGGCTCTCAATCCAAGTATAAGCCACTTATGTTCTGGGAAGAGTCATCTTTCAAATTTACCAAAGGAAAAACAGCCCTTATTGAGCGCTTAGCTCTACACACATTATATATAAATATATATATATATATATATATATTATCATATTATATGCAACAGTGACAGTTTCATAACTGTAAGCCCTGACCCCTGCAGTGCACGACACTTTACTTCAGTATCTCTATTATGTAACGTCCTCTACTTCCTCTACTATGACTACTTCCTCTACTTTCTAGTATGACTACTTCCTCTACTACGACTACTTCCTCTACTTCCATTACTACGACTACTTCCTCTACTTCCACTACTATGACTACTTCCTCTACTTCCAAGTATGACTACTTCCTCTACTACGACTACTTCCTCTACTTCCATTACTACGACTACTTCACGTACTATGACTACTTCCTCTACTTCCACTACTACGACTACTTCCTCTAGTTCCACTACTACTTCATGTACTACGACTACTTCCTCTACTTCCACTACTATGACTACTTCCACTCCTATGACTACTTCCTTTACTTCCACTACTATGACTACTTCCTTTACTTCCACTACTATGACTACTTCCACTACTATGACTACTTCCTTTACTTCCACTACTATGACTACTTCCTTTACTTCCACTACTATGACTACTTCCACTACTACAACTACTTCCTCTTCTTCCACTACTACGACTACTTCCACTACTACAACTACTACCTCTACTTCCACTACTATGACTACTACCTCTACTTCCACTACTATAACTACTTCCACTACTACAACTACTACCTCTACTTCCAATACTACGACTACTTCCACTAGTAAGACTACTTCCACTACTATGACTACTTCCTCTACTTCCACTACTACGGCTACTTCCTCTAGTTCCACTACTACTTCATGTACTACTACTACTTCCTCTACTTCCACTACTATGACTACTTCCTTTACTTCCACTACTATGACTACTTCCACTACTACAACTACTTCCTCTACTTCCACTACTACGACTACTTCCTCTAGTTCCACTACTACTTCATGTACTACGACTACTTCCTCTACTTCCACTACTATGACTACTTCCACTCCTATGACTACTTCCTTTACTTCCACTACTATGACTACTTCCACTACTACAACTACTTCCTCTTCTTCCACTACTACGACTACTTCCACTACTACAACTACTACCTCTACTTCCACTACTATGACTACTACCTCTACTTCCACTACTATAACTACTTCCACTACTACAACTACTACCTCTACTTCCAATACTACGACTACTTCCACTAGTAAGACTACTTCCACTACTATGACTACTTCCTCTACTTCCACTACTACGGCTACTTCCTCTAGTTCCACTACTACTTCATGTACTACTACTACTTCCTCTACTTCCACTACTATGACTACTTCCTTTACTTCCACTACTATGACTACTTCCACTACTACAACTACTTCCTCTACTTCCACTACTACGACTACTTCCACTACTACAACTACTACCTCTACTTCCACTACTATGACTACTACCTCTACTTCCACTACTATAACTACTTCCACTACTACAACTACTACCTCTACTTCCAATACTACGACTACTTCCACTACTATGACTACTACCTCTACTTCCACTACTACGACTACTTCCACTAGTAAGACTACTTACACTAGTACGACTACTACTACTTGTAAATCCTAAAGATAGCAGATGAAGTCCTCTCTGACGGACGGCGTCTGAGCAAGACAAATGTGCTGAAGTACACGTTCTTTGTGTGTTCTGGAACAACATTTAATTATAATATGAAGTATTTCATATTATAATAAAAACATTTAAAACATACTGTTTTATATGGGTTACTATATTAATACTTACAGTTTTGCACCAGGTGATTCATGTAACCGCAGTGTTTAATGGTGGCATCTGTGGTATACATAAAATACAATATATATTAAACAAATAAATAAAATAAAACAATGTGGTGTTATTTTTTTCTCTCAATTCAGGACTTTAATATAAAGAATATCCAGGAGTTGTTTTCTCTGAATATTACACCTTATATAATCGTAAGTCCACAATGTAAAGCACCCTCTTATAGCCAGTCGAATGTTCACAAGGATAGAAAGATGAGAAACTGATGCTCTCATCTTTCTATGCTTGTGAGGACATATTTTTACACACACACACACACACACACACACACACACTTAGACCCAATCCTGCGGGTGTATTGCCAGCGAGGCAGAGCTGTCGCTCCCCGTCTCTCTGGTGTGAGTGGGTCCAGTCCTCCAGGGGGATCCCATCCTTCTTAATCCTATTAGTGGTGGAACTCGAGGTTTGGCGGTCTACTCCTCTGGACCTGTCCACAGTCATTATCCTGACCTCCGATCCACAGCATCTACATCCCTTCTACATTTATAAACACATTGCTTCATCTTGACCTCTTTCTCTCTTTCTTTCGTCTGTTTTGTCCTTCCCCTTTTCACATCTACATTTGTTTGTGTTTTACCTTATTCTACATAGAAATAAAGAACAGTGTGAGGGTTTCTTTTCCTAAATAAATGTTTGAAATACTCAGAGAGAAACAAATGTAAAAAATGTGTTTACATTTGTTTTTCCTGATCATTTTGTCCGGTGTGTGAGCTCAATATGAGACACAGTTGAACAGATGTTTGTCCCCGGCTCCCTCAGCCGCTGCCACACATGTACCTGGGCAGCACCTGTGAACGGGCATGCAGACTAATTGTGCTATCGTATTAGTATTTCTGCTCTTTCTGCGTTTATGAAATCCCTGCAGGGTTTGACCAATTATTTTTCAAACGTTGATTCCAACTGCAGGGTTTGAGGTGCAGCTAACCTGAAGCACCAGGGCGTGTACCTACACATCTCTGTCATCAACACTTACCTGGGCTTCACGTTCTCTCTCATTCGGCAGAGACCAAACCAATGAAACAAAGACAGGCAGGAAGGGAAGGCGCGTGTCACCGGGACAAGTTGACACCGAGGTGAGGGCAGCTTTATGTTCCAGAGGGAATTTAAAACACTTATTTCCAATCTTTTGGGATTTCAGTGATGGAGCCATACACATGGAGTATATTACTGTGTCATTTCCTACAGAATCAGCCTTGAAAAGGCTGCGCAGAGCTCCACTTATCAAATCTGTGATATTTCCAGATGTAGAAACCTTAACTGTGGAACAATCAAACTATAGAGCTGTGAAAACATAAGTTCAACCAGCGAGAACCACCGGGAGTCCCTGCACACCTCCGCCAACAGGTCAGATATGTCCACTAATAGAAGGCATTGGTTTCATGTATTCATCCGTCTACAGCACAGGGTTGTTAATGCAACGCTATATTTGCAGTCCCTTTATGTTACGCATAACCATAATCACAATGTGCATCAAGCATCGAGGTCCTGAAACCTCTCTTCTTCACTCAACGCATTGAGGCAATCTGCTGTGTTCACACCAAACGCGACGCAATTATAAAAAAATATGTAAAAATATACAAATATACTGGAAGTTAAATATAGTAAACAAGTATTTATGTTATGCCTGCTTCCTATCCCAGGTATGAATTACCCTTCTCTCCTCTTTTGGGGAACGTTTGGATGTCCAGAGGGAGGAACGCTCCTCCAACGCCACGCACCTTTCCTCCACACCTGAAGGTTTCCCCAGCGCTGAGAGCAGCTAACAGTTGTTGCCGTTTTCTTTCTCCCTCTCTTCAAGTGTGTGTGTGTGTGTGTGTGTGTGGTTGGAGGTCCTTTCCTGTCACTTCAATGTTCTTTACCTGCTGGAGGAGATGATGATCGGTCCCCCGTGCTCCGCTCGCAGCCCGGTGGATGACAGGATCTAACAGAGCTGATAAACACAGACGCCCCACAACCCAGTTGGCCTCGGCCCTGACAGTGACTGAACTGGCCTCAAATCGCCTCTGACAGGGAGCAGCGTCAACACACCTAGAACACACACACACACAAGCTCGGAGTGAACACACACGTGCACTCACGCTCACATATAACACCATGCATGCTCAAAACCATATTCAATTCCTACAACTCAATGACAGGCATGGCGGTGAATACAAGCTCTAAATAAAGTGTGGGCATGCAGTTTTGAAAAGCAAGCCGCCCGCTCAACACTCCTAGCAGCGCTTACATCGGCTCACAGGCCGGCTGTCACTTCACCTGCGACAGCTCGACAATCATCCGCGGCGCACGACGCGTAGACGATGCTCGCGGCGGTCAGGTCGGTAACTGACCGCCTCACGGAGCTCAAACAGCCCCGAGCGGCCGGCGCCATGGAAGCTGAGAGTAATTACAGCGACAGGACACTGAGTCGTATATATGCGTGAACACGGACGTGTGGCAGGGCACATGATGCGCTGCAGCCATCGAGACAATATTCTGACCCAGATGGGGAGGTGATCCATGGTCCTTGATTGGATTGGGCACTTTGTACTGAAGAGATGTACAGTATACATATGTCAGGCTGTAAGACATTGCTCTGCAAATAACTTTGTTTTCAACAAAATAGACGAAATATAACGTAAATGAATATGCGTGTGGGAAAACGTGCCGTTTAACTTAGTTGACACTGTGTTTCATGTCTTTAGAGGAGCGAATGGCTGAGCGGCAAATGTGTCACATGTTTCACGTCATGATGTGAAATGCGAAACCAGTGCTTTTGATTAGCTCCCATTTTATTTTTAGCATGGACGTTAGAGGCAAGGCAAGGCAAGTCTATTTGTATAGCACATTTCAACACAAGGCGATTCAAAGTGCTTCACATACAACCATTAAAAGCATAAAAACACAATAAAAGAATATTTAAAAACAATTAAGAACATTCATTAAAACATTAAAAAAACTGTTAAAAAGCAAAAAATAAATAGATACAGAATTGAATAAAAGTTGCAGTGCAGTTTAAGATATAAAATGCAGTAGTAAGATGCAGAATCTGGTTTAATTAAAGGCAACAGCAAACAGAAAGGTCTAGAAGGTTAGAGAGGTCTGTGCAGGGCATAAAGTATAACGTGGGAGATGTACCCGCTGCCTTACAGTCACAGTGCGTAACCAGCATGGCTCTGAAGTGGTCAGCAGCTTCAACCTTTTTTATGTTGTTTAATCATGTGATCACGCTTTTTAATAAGTAATAAGCAATTGATAATATTTTTGCCCAACACCACATTTCTTTATAAATATATAGGAGTACAATACATTATCAGCATGTTCTATTAAATCATGATCCTCACACACATACAGTAAAAAGGTGGATACAGACTTTTTTCTCCACACCGCACACTGTTCAAACAATACTCAAATGTTTCCTTTAATCATGACTCTAATTTTACACCACATAGTTAAAAAGGTTTCCCCTCTTAAGTCTGTTTTATGTGGCCGCCTGCGGAGTCTGTGTTTAAATGTATGTTTCTTCTTCTACCTAGTCATCTCTGTGCGCTCCGTAGGCCGTGGGGACCGAGGACGTTCATTTAATGTTGCACGAGCGTTCGCTGCACCGTGAGATCAAGAGCCAAACCCAGTGCAGGGCGAGCAGGAGCCCCATGAAATCCTCTTAATGGAGGGGTTCCCTGCTGAGTACTGAGGACATCTCCAAGCACGGACGCACACACACACACACAAATCAAGACATTTATCTTCAATGAAGTGAAGGAGAATAATTTAAAAAAAAGATAGGATGCATGCAGGCACATGTACACTCAGAGAAAGCTCGGCCTCCTTAACAATCCGTTCAAAGTAAAGGAATCAAAGCTGTCCCTGTGTGAATGCCACCATGTGAAATAATACATATCAAGGTGTTTCTTTTTAGCCTCTGTAATACGGAGGTCGTGGGTGAAGTCTTTATGCGTTTAAAAAAGGTTTGGAACAGACAATGATCACACATTTCAGATACTTGTGAGTGTAATCACTTGTGACAAATGTATTTAATCGAGTTTAGGCATCAGTGAGAGAGCAGTGGGGAAAGGCATACAGGAGGGAGAGAGGAACAACAAGTGCTGAGACGAAGGACGAGGACAAGAGGAGGGCATGAGGGAATAGTAGGCACTCAGAAGAGAAGAACATGAAGGACACTATACAGCAGAGGATATGTGACAGATATGATGATGAAAGATAGGGAAAAAAGTTATGGGGAGGAGGGAAAAAAAGGCATATGGTATGTATGTATGGTCTGCTTCAAGGCGGCAACCTCCGGTTCTGCTGGGTAAAATGTACATTCTCTCTACTGACCCCTCTGGTTGTATAGAAGTCTATGTTTCATGTGTTAAAGCTGAGTTCTATACTGCCCACCATGGGGCGACTCCTCTGGTTGTATAGAAGTCTATGCTTCATGTGTTAAAGCTGAATTATATAATGACCACCATGGGCGACTCCTCTGGTTGTATAGAAGTATATGCTTCATGTGTTAAAGCTGAATTATATACTGATCACCAGGGGGAGACTCCTCTGGTTGTATAGAAGTATATGCTTCATGTGTTAAAGCTGAATTCTCACTACTGGCCACCATGGGGCAACTCCTCTGGTTGTATAGAAGTCTATGTTTCATCTGTTAAAGCTGAATTCTCACCACTGACCACCAGGGGGAGACTCCTCTGGTTGTATAGAAGAAATAAACATGGCAATGGCCGTAATCGAAGATGGCGACAGGATATCCATATTCAGGAATAAAATAATAAATGCAGGTAGTTTTAAATTATTTGAAACAATCTGCTTATGTATTGTACATGAAACATTATCCATCTTGTAAACTGATCCAGTATTCCTAAAAAAATAAGAGAACAATGGGACAGCATTCAGTCCAATGCAGAAAATAGTGCCCCATCTGTGTGGGTCACACCTTTACTTTACAACAGATAGCATCGAAACTAATAGTGTTGACTCTCAGCTGATGGAGTGGATTTTGCACGTATTGGCACAGAATGTTGTCTCAAAGTCAAGTGCAGCCCGGCATGTCCAAACAGAAACGGTCCCGCAGCCTCTCTGTCAGTCTGGAGTCCGGAAGTCATCGCTAAGGAGGAGCTGGATGGATGCCCAGCTTTGCTCTCACTATGGGAACCGTTTCTCAACATCCACACCTCCCACTTTACCAAAAAGCGACACATGCAAATATCAATCACAGCATTATTGTTACATGTTATGTTTTCTTAATGTAGGTGAAACTAATCTGCCACTATGGTAAAAGAC
Source organism: Cottus gobio (assembly GCA_023566465.1). NCBI lineage: Eukaryota > Metazoa > Chordata > Actinopteri > Perciformes > Cottidae > Cottus > Cottus gobio. The sequence goes on along the minus strand of CM042225.1, from coordinate 25,425,344 downwards.
AATCGGATGATAATGCATATCTGCTATTTTCTTTATTAGAGGAACGACCCATCTCAGAATAGTCTACTCTATTAAAATATCACACAATTTCTGAGAGATAAACTGCTATGGATGTAAAACATTTTCTTGTCATCAGACAAATATTATTTTAACACTGAAATGACACCGAATGACATTTCTCAGAGTGTACATCCAAGGCCCAGACGGGTGACGCAGCCCATGGACGAGCACACATGCAGTCACAGTTCCTCTACACTCGTGAGTGAAGTTGAGAACAGCGCTTATGGCACGGTAATTCACTTGGACTGTGTCTCCGTCGCAGTGCCCTCCTCCCGCCTCTCATTAGTCACCAACACTGTTTGTCTTTCTGACTCTTGGATGAACCACTCTCTGAAAATATGGTCAGAAGTCTCCAACAACTTTTTCTGCTTTCCCAGACTGGCAGATGCTGACCATGTGGAGCACCAAAAACAAGGAAAACAGAGAAACAAACAGGAAGTCCCTCTCGTGATCCCTTCATCACAGCTCCTGCTTTAAAACGCAAACTCCTGAACTCACGAGCACAAAACAGTCAAAATATCCAGAGTGCATATTGTTTTGGGATCTTTAATTAATTCCTAAATCAGTACAACATCCAAGTACTCAGTACATACTAATTTGTGGTTTTGAATACAGCCATCGTCACATCTGTTATACAACAAACGTTTAACAAAACTAAAATTGCAGAACTTGATCGGCAAATGGAAATTTGATGAATCTACTTTGATGCTCAATGAAAATGCGGTCACCCATTGGTTTGTTCACTTCTTTGAAGCAACATTGAAACACATGACTGATGTTCTCCATTTGAATCACGTCCTGCATGACGTGAGAGCCAAACCTCTCTGAGACGAGGCCGACAGGATGCTTCACAGTCCCGGCCACACTTTCAAGTCACCATTTCTACTGTGCAGTTAATCTAAATATACTTCATATAACTTTCCATGAGGAATTTAATTTGATCAACATTCTACACAAGTACGTACAACTCATCTGTCTTCCAGTCCTCTCCCTCTCTTTAGCTCTATCCCTGGCTTCTTCGTCTTTCTGCATTCTGCACATGTTAGCGCTCCTCTCTCCCTCCATCCCTGTCTGTCTCCATTCATCTCTGCTAGCCTCTGTCATCCATTGGCCAAGCTGGGAGTGAAGCCAGCCGGCTGAGCCTGGCATCCTGCATGGCCGCCAAGCTGGGCTTGAATGGAGAGGCAGAAAGGTCCTTGGCTAAACTGGCACACGCATCACACGGTGTGGGTTACGGCTCCCTAATGCCAAACACTATATCCCTCTAATATCACTAATTCATCTGAGAGAAGGAGGGTGGTCAGGGTGGGGGAGAGCCAAAAGGGAGGCAATAATAGAAAGGCACGCTCTCAGATCGACAACCATTCGACACCCGGTTCCAACGGAGGAGAGCTCATTGTTGGGCATGTGGTAGTGTTTAGGATTTCTGTGAAAATAGAACCCAGAACTGAAGGTGTTTGGTTTCTAAAGAGGTCCGATTTACTATTGCATAGTATTTAGTTTGGGGTCATGCAAAAAACTGTTTGAACGAATAGTCAAAACCGAGTAAATCCTGACTTATTTTCATTATTATGGCTCAAGCTGGAGTCTTCCCACAGGCCTTAAACCAAGAACCCAACCCGCCGACACCCAGGACCCAACCAATGTGTATAAGAAGTGGACGTAGTCAGAGTGACGTCACCCTTTATTTTGTGGACTTTTGGTTATGAGGCTCACTGTTGGCATTTTGGATTAACGGCAAGGAACAGAAGCGACCATATCTGGAATGACGTTGAGACTTCACTCACCCTCACTGCCGTGTTTATGCCGGACTCTCCAGCTTGTGTTTCCTGACTGCGCTCTTGTTGTGACCCCGCCGGGCTAGACTACCCCGCCTGGCTAGACTACCCTGCCTGGTTAGACTACCCCACCTGGCTAGACTACCCCGCCTAGTTAAACTACCCTGCCTGGTTAAACTACCCCGCCTGGTTAAACTACCCCGCCTGGTTAAACTACCCCGCCTGGCCTCCGTCCACGATCACGATACCTGCCTGAGTGGACTGTGTTTGTATCATTCATCTACTTGGAATAAAGTGCATCTGGGTCCATAACACCTTCCTGTTACAGTTGTTACAGTTTGACTCTAAATGAGCATAATTTACTAAATGAACATCATGCTGTATTGAAGAAGACTTGAAACTAGAGATTGAGACATTAACTCATGTTTACAATGTTTACTGAGGGAATACATCAAGAGAGAAGTAGAGTCATTTATATAGACTTCTATACAACCAGAGGAGTCGCCCCCTGGTGGTCAGGAGAGAGAATGCAGCTTCAACACATGAAGCATAGACTTCTATACAACCAGATGAGTCACCCCCTGGTGGTCAGGAGAGAGCATGCAGCTTTAACACATGGAGCATAGACTTCTATACAAACAGAGGAGTCACCCCCTGGTGGTCAGGAGAGAGAATGCAGCTTTAACACATGTAGCATAGACTTCTATACAACCAGAGGAGTCACCCCCTGGTGGTCAGTAGAGAGAATGCAGCTTTAACACATGAAGCATATACTTCTATACAACCAGAGGTGTCGCCCCCTGGTGTTCAGGAGAGAGAACACAGCTTTAACACATGAAGCATAGACTTCCATACAACCAGAGGAGTCGCCCCCTGGTGGTCAGGAGAGAGAATGCAGCTTTAACACATGAAGCATAGACTTCTATACAACCAGATGAGTCACCCCCTGGTGGTCAGGAGAGAGCATGCAGCTTTAACACATGGAGCATAGACTTCTATACAACCAGAGGAGTCACCCCCTGGTGGTCAGGAGAGAGAATGCAGCTTTAACACATGTAGCATAGACTTCTATACAACCAGAGGAGTCACCCCCTGGTGGTCAGTAGAGAGAATGCAGCTTTAACACATGAAGCATATACTTCTATACAACCAGAGGTGTCGCCCCCTGGTGTTCAGGAGAGAGAACACAGCTTTAACACATGAAGCATAGACTTCTATACAACCAGAGGAGTCGCCCCCTGGTGGTCAGGAGAGAGAATGCACGTTTTAAGACTCTTCCACATCAGCTTCACTTGGCAAAACCTCCTGGTACTCACACATTTAAGAACTGACCCTTGTCCCGAGACCAAGTCTATATTTGAGATTTCTCTTTTTCCAAGTAGACTCAGCACACATTAAGCAGACCTGAAGGGGACATGTTGCAGCCTTCATGTGGATGTCCAGTCAGAGTTGATGGTGAATGTAGCCGATTGAAGCGCTTCATTCCACGGCGTCCGACCCTCAGCAGCCGGGTAACAAGACGTGAACATTCAGTTTGAGGAGCTGGAGCATTTACAGGACTGCAAACGCTCCTGTTCACGTATCATCATTGTGTGCCATTTTATTGTTTCGGCATTTTGACTTCACGATGTGGCTTCAACCAGGAAAGGTCATGGGGGACTCACCAGATACATGCGAGCCAACTCAAACTCTCTGACCAAAATATGCCTGATTAACCATAAAGAAAAAATAAAAGACCAAAAGGAAAAGGTGTTGAGGGAAACGTGCTGGAATATAGTTTTTAGAACTATATAATCTCATTATACACAGATCATTAGGAGTAGGAAATTAGGAGTTGTAAACATGTAGGTTTCTGGGAATACGATATAAAGAGACTAAAGTGCTGTTTCATATGAAGAGCTCCTCTTGGTGTAATTTCTTCCTCTTGCCAACATATCCACTCATGTAAGGCACTTATTATTATAAAACAGTCTGAGGACAGACACGATTGCACAGCTCAGACAGAACAACAGTCAGAAGGAGCAAATCAAGTGCAGTATGTCCCGTCTGGTCGTGTGGAAGCCCAGTCAACGCCTCCCCACTTACCCAGACCACATACCAGTCTGGCTGGCAGTCTGTGCCAAGGAGCGCATGCTCCTGCATCAAGACTTAAGACCTCCAGACTCAGCGCTGTGTGTCTGCGTGGCGTGACTGACATTCAGACTCCTCCGTTGCCATTTATGTTGGCATCTCATTGGAGACCACAGAGCCAAGCGCTGCTGATGACTCTCTTTATCCGTTGCAGTGTGGATGGTTGGTTTAAAAGAAGAAAAAGATCACACATACACAAACACACATGCGATTAAGAATAGCCAACTGGCGCAGATGGCTGTAAAAATATATTTGGAGCCATAAGCCTTGAGGACACTGTAATGAAAAGTAGGAAACTCAGAATACTGCAGAAAGAAATAGTGAATAACAGAGATTAATAAGCAGTTTATTATTTTAAGTGTTGGATTTCTTCAGTTTATGAACTCACTTTTTAAACACACTTCCACAACACACTCCAGAGCTTGAGTTGGAGAAGCTTCTTCACGTATTTATTCTTTCCTCATTCATTTCATTTAATGGTTAATGGAGTGCAGTGTTTAGTTGTTCCGATAAACAGCGATAATAAATAATGGCTTTAGAAGTGACAGGTGCACAACTAAAAAATTAAGCATGAATTATGATAACAACAACAACATCCGTCTTTATGTTACACGTTTCCACCTCCCGACCGTGAGGCATCGGCTTGAGAGGCAGACTTTGTGGCATTTAGTGGCCCATTTGGCGAACATAGAGACTCATAACTAACATTCACCCACAATGCACTGCTTCTAACTGCGTAATGTTACACACTTGTGTACGATGTCTCCAAAACAGGCCTGACACACTTTCATATACACTGCACATATTCTCCTTATAAACGGTATGGTTGTATGTATGTATAAATATCCTGATATACTGTTACCAGCACATTGATTCACAACTACACTTAAACAAGTAAATAAATTATTAGAATGAACTATTATTATTCATGATTATGAACTACCATATGCTGGTTATTGTAATCCATACCTTGCCTCACTCCTTCCTCACCTTGCAGCCGTGGGCTGAAAAGGGTTCGCTGTGATTTAACAACAACGATCACATCCTGTAGCCGACGTTATCATCGCCGATGAGAGCGAATCATCTTTCATTTAGTTAGAATGCAATGAAACAAAAGAACAACGTATGGTTCTCTGAATCTCCTCTTTTGAGTCACAGAATATGATTTTACAGGACAAACTTTGCCAGAAAAAGAAGAGTCCACAATGAGACGAAGAAAAAAGACAAATCACAATTAGACAACGTGACGAGGACCCACTTAAAACCCACTGTTGGTACAGGCACATCCACCTGGCCGAGGAAAACATCCTATTGATTCACTTTGAAATCAATTAATAGGTGTATTCAGCGAGAGGGGGAAATGTATCTGAGCAACAGAGGGAACATATTGTGTGTGTGTGTGTGTGTGTGTGTGTGTGCAGGAAAGAGAAATGTGGCTTAGTGGTGCTGAGAGCCGCCGGGCACCTTAACACGCGGCCAAATCCAAAGTGAAACATAATAATAATAATTCCGCTCTACTCTGATCTGTCGTGTTGAGAAATGTAATTTGAGGCCAGTGAGTTCTGACCCCAAGGCTCTACTGTACACCACACTTCCTCTGTTAGCTCAGTGTGTGTGTGCGTGTTTGTGCGTTGTGAATGTGCGTTGTGTGTTTATTTGAAGGCCAGGCACACCGCAGGTTATTCTCTGTCCCGATGGTGATTTTAGACAGCTGTGTCCCTTACTTCCTCTGCCCTGGAGACACACACACACACACACACACACACACACACTTACGCGCACACACGGACAGTGTAAGAGGAGACACTACAGGTAAATAGGCTATAAAAAATGTAACTGATTGATACCGTTTGTTTGAGTTTATCTGTGCAATATTATAATGTTAATAATAATAATATGAATATGTTAGAAGCAGCAGTGGCCTAGAGAAGTCTCTCTCTGGTCCTCTGGCTCGGTAACACTTTATAATAACTGCACGCTATGAAGCATTATACAATACTTAAATTACAAATGGTGAATCAGTCATTCATAAAGTGTGTCGAACAATGCTTTATAAATGATGAATTAAGAGTGTACTCACACCAGTGGCGGCCGTTCATTTTCTACCTGGGTCTGATATGGTTTACATAAATACACGCATAGACGGGATGCTGCATCATTAACGGACAATGCATGTAGTCCACATCAACAAGAACCAGTCACATTTAGTTAACAAAACATGACAAAAAAATCCAACAAAACTGTGGCACTAAAACACTGCACACTCAAGACCACAAGATCGTAGAATTCCCCACAACGTTCACCCGAGGAGATGCGATGGAAAGCAGGTCTGATGGGGAGCGAGCCCCTGCCTCTCTCTGCCATATAGCTGTGCTGATCTAGACTCAGCATCAGCGGTAGCAGCAGAGGCAGCAGCAGCGGTAGCAGCAGCGGCAGCATCAGCGGTAGCAGCAGAGGCAGCATCAGCGGTAGCAGCAGTGGCAGCAGCAGCGGTAGCAGCAGCGGTAGCAGCAGCAGCAGCGGTAGCAGCAGCAGCAGCAGCGGCATCAGCAGCAGCGGTAGCAGCAGCGGCAGCGGTAGCAGCAGCAGCAGCGGTAGCAGCAGTGGCAGCGGCAGCGGTAGCAGCAGCAGCAGCGGTAGCAGCAGCAGCAGCGGTAGCAGCAGCAGCAGCAGCGGTAGCAGCAGCAGCAGCGGTAGCAGCAGCAGCAGCGGTAGCAGCAGCAGCGGCAGCAGCAGCGGCATCAGCAGCGGCATCAGCAGCAGCGGTAGCAGCAGCGGCAGCGGTAGTGGCTTATTATATATGAACAGCAGTTCACTCACCAGATGCTGTTCACTTAATAAAGAAAAAGTCCATCCCCCTCTATGTTAACAATAGATGTTGTACAGTTTATCGATACGCTTCAGGTCCTTCTCCATGGCCATGAACGCCAGTGACGGCCCAAGTGTCCATGCCTTTTAGGGGCTGAACATGTCTGCGTTGTCAGTAAATCCACCACCAAGTCTGTTTCTCCTCCTCCTTCAGCCATTGAGTGTTATAAAAACTACACCAAGTAAAACATTCAAAATGTCATAACTTCTCTTATGTTTTAGCCTGAACGGTTCTTACTCGTCCTGAGTTCTGCTAGCAGCTAGGTAGCTTTCTGTTGACTAAAGTCATGCTGGTCCACTGACCAATCACAGAGCATGTTAGTGCTGAAGCCGGCTAGCCGGCCCTGGCACGTCAAAGAATACACCCAGCATTTCAAACTAAAGATCTGGTTGGTTGAAGTCTATGACAATCAAGGATAACGTCCCCATGTACTTTAATCTGCAAAGGCCAGCTAGAAGGCGAGACAGAGAGGTGAAATCTGATTGGATAAAAGCTCTCCTTAACGAGCTGCACTGGAATGAGACAACAGACGAAGACAGGAGCTGTGCAATGAGAAAATAAGCTAATAGGGAAAAATAATTGTAATACATGTAGTTAATTTGTGAAAAACAATTAAATTATAAAATAGCTATAACTTTGTGATTCTGTTTAGGCCAGCAGAGAAGGCTTAGCTGGCCCTGACGGCCCATCACTGACTCCTACTTTACCAATGCTTCATAGTGTGCAGTTATTATGAAGTGTTACCCAATGTTGTAATATAAATAGTAATAATATGTAGATTCCTTCCAATATGTAGATCTCAATATATACTTTTATAGTATTTAGTAATTGCTAACCCTATTTATTTTCTGTCCATTTATATCATATCTCTTTCTGCCTGTGTGTTTGTGCATGTGTGTGTGTGTCTCTCTCTGTGTGTGTGTGTGTGTGTGTGTGTGTGTGTGTGTGTGTGTGTGTGTGTGGGCCAGACAGAGGACTGTGTGTGTGATCTGAGGCCAGGCAGGGTCTCGCTATGGTTAGTAAGGTCACGGCAAGCCAAGTTACTGCCTAATTAGATTACTGCACACATCCTGTTTAAAAGCTACACTAATACACACACACACACACACACACACACACACACACACACACACATTCTCCTTTATCTAGCCCTGTGTGTTTGTGGGTGAGGACAGGGAAAGAGTGGCCAAGACTGCAGCTGACCCTAAAGGTCGTGACCAGCGTACAGCTTAGGAACATCTGCAGGTCACACACATATACACACACATATACACACGTACACAGTGGAATGACACTTCCTGTTCATAGCACAAAGACGAGCAGTGGATCTAAAGAAACCTTTATCTCCTTCTAGACTCATTCATTCCTGGTTCCTCCGCCTCCCCTCAAAGCAATGCTTGTGATTATAAAATGCTTCATATCCGTTTTGCAATGGCTTGTCAACACACAGAATTATCCATCAAATTTGAACATTAAGCTAATAAATTAATATGTCCGAAAGAACAGGAATAGACAGAGAAGGAGAGTATAGCAGCAGCAATGGAATAAAAGAGGAGAAGTTAACATGAGGCAGACGACACCTGCTCAAGAACAAAGTGGCAACCAACGCTGCTGTTTTTTCACATGGACACCATCTGGAAGGGCTGAGATGGCTGAGAAGTGACAGAGCTGCTTCCATGGTATTACAGGATACCAACCGGTTAAGAGAATTCATTCAGGCGCTGTTGGACCATCTGACAGGCTGAGCCTTATTAATAAGTGTTCTTTTTGTAGCTTCACTTCGGCCTCTGATGTGATCTGCTAGCGTTCTAGTGGCGAGCGGGACTTAAACGTGTCCCCGACTCTGTCTAAGGAAAGTTTGGGTTGTTATGGCAAATAAAAAAATACAGGGAAAATCTGTCTTTCTCTTATCTTTTGGGATTTCAAGCCTTAAAGGGACATTCACCCCAAATTATAATTTTACTCTAACATGTTGCGTTATCTATTTATCTGGATTATTTTGCTGCGGAGGAGTGACATACTAGAGACGCCGTATACAGCAGAAGCGATCCGTCAGATGCGATCACCTTGTAGCCCCGCCCCTAAAGCGTCCCCTGCTTTATGGTCTGTTTGACTCTAAATTACCATAATTTACTAAATGAACATTATGCTGTATTGAAGAAGACTTGAAACTAGAGATTGAGACATAAACTCATGTTTACAATGTTTACTGTGGGAATACATCAAGAGAGAAGTAGAGTCATTTATATAGACTTCTATACAACCAGAGGAGTCGCCCCCTGGTGGTCAGGAGAGAGAATGCAGCTTTAACACATGAATCATAGACTTCTATACAAACAGAGGAGTCGCCCCCTGGTGGTGAGGATAGAGAATGCAGCTTTAATACATGAAGCATAGACTTCTATACAACCAGAGGAGTCGCCCCCTGGTGGTCAGGAGAGAGAATGCAGCTTTAACACATGAATCATAGACTTCTATACAAACAGAGGAGTCGCCCCCTGGTGGTGAGGATAGAGAATGCAGCTTTAATACATGAATCATAGACTTCTATACAAACAGAGGAGTCGCCCCCTGGTGGTGAGGATAGAGATGGCAGGTTTAGGACCCAACCGCACCAAAGGTTCCTCCTGCTGCTACACGTGTCCCCACTACCCAGACTTGTGCGCTGTAATCTTGCTTGATCCGTACACAACAGTTAATTTATCTTCCTTAGTTATGAAATGCAAAGCATCTGCTCTCTTTTCCAGGGATGGTTTGGGTGATCAGACTCCTGTTTAGGAGTGTATTAAAAATGTTTATGAAATATAAGTGTCAACAGAACATATATAATTTCCCTTTATTCGTGATAAGCTCAGGTCGAGCGGTGGATGAAGAGATACACGATGCAAAATGTACAATTTTACATTTCAACACAGTCCTGCTTCTGACAAGCTCCCTGTCGTCTCGCTTCTCCTTCATCCCTCCTTCTGCCACATGCTGCAAGACGACCGATCCCTAATTGTTGCTGTAATCAGTGTGATTCATATTGCCTCATTAATATGCCTGTTGTTCATACAATCTTCCCTCATGTCTCTCTCCCCAGTAAAGTATCCCTTCCGTTCTGCAGCACTCCTCTCTCCATTTCCTGACTTCCCTTTTTTTTAATCTCTCAATCCACTGCCCCCCCGCCCCCCCCCCCCCTCTTTTCTCCTATTTCCATCTATTTATTTCACTGGCTTACATGATCCCCTCCCTCCCTCTTCTTGTTCACTGATCACACATAAATTAACATTGAAGGCTTCCGTAATTGCTTATGTAAAAACTCACACTAATGCACACAGAGCTCCCTATTTAACTGGTCTAATTTTATTCCCCTGCACCATATCACCCGCCCCACTCATACACACGGTTTTATGCTAAATGATTGATGTCTCACCATACCACATTTTCCACTTCATTAATAAAAAATGGTGTCTTTATTTATTAATGGGTAATATACATATACATGTATTTATGATTCAATTAGGGCAGCAATGGAACTGCAGTTGGGATCTATAAGATGGAATTTACTGTGTAAGCTTGAAGATATAAGTGCTTGGTAATGTATCTGGACTGGGGCTTTGCTCCTCTTGCCATGGGGGACTTGGTTGCACTGTGCAGTAAGGAGCGCTGTGCATTAATAAAGGTACACAATGTTTTACATGTAGTCACCATCTCAGAAGTGAGGAACTAAAACAAAAAGCAATTTTAATGTTAAGTTAAGGACTCAATCCTGTCCCAATTTAATTCTAAATAACAAAACAAAAAAATCTTGAAAGTGTTTTTTTACTCTATAAGTCACCCACTCACACCCATTCATACAACTGATGGCAGATGCTACCATACAAGCTGCCACCTGCCCATCAGGAATATCGAAGCATTCATTTATTCAGGAGCAATATGGGATTAAGAATCTTGCCCGAGGAGCCGGAGATCAAACTGTTGGTCTTCTGATTGAGGGACGATCTGCTACAACTTCTGAGCCACAGTCGCCCCATGTATATATGTGGAAAGAGGTTAAATGAAACAAGATGACATGAAACAAGGTTATGTAAAACAATGTAACGTGAGACAACGTCATGTGAACCGACCTTATGTAGGGCAACGTGTGGAGAGGAGACGATGAGGTTACGCGAAGCGATGCCGCGATGAAGCAACATCACAAGAAACTTTACATAAAAAGGCATAGTCGACGTTTATCCTTGGTTTCATACGTATCATGGGTGAAATTTCCATCCACTAACCCTCCCACCAGTAATATGGATTTTCTTGCTTGTTATACCACATAACTTTCAGACCATGTGTGAAGGTTACGGTATTGTAACCCTAGTATTGTAAGAGCAGGGGGAGCTCTGGTCCATGGCAGCATTCGGACTGGTCCATGGCAGCATGCGGACTGGTCCATGGCAGCATGCGGACTGGTCCATTGCAGCATTCGGACTGGTCCATTGCAGCATGCGGACTGGTCCATGGCAGCATGTGGACTGGTCCATGGCAGCATTCGGACTGGTCCATTGCAGCATGCGGACTGGTCCATGGCAGCATTCGGACTGGTCCATGGCAGCATTCGGACTGGTCCATGGCAGCATTCGGACTGGTCCATTGCAGCATGCGGACTGGTCCATTGCAGCATGCGGACTGGTCCATTGCAGCATTCGGACTGGTCCATTGCAGCATTCGGACTGGTCCATGGCAGCATGCGGACTGGTCCATGGCAGCATTCGGACTGGTCCATGGCAGCATTCTTACTGGTCCATAGCAGCATTAGGACTGGTCCATGGCAGCATTCGGACTGGTCCATGGCAGCATTCGGACTGGTCTGTGGCATCAACCAAAGCGGACGTAGTGAAGATTTGTCCTGGCGACTTACGAGGTTCATGAAGCGGCAACTCCTTTCGTGGAGATAGTCAATGGGCAAAAAAAAGGATAGTTTGGTGCTCTTTTATATATCCTGTGGAGCTCTCATGTATTGGGGGAGGCACCTCCTGATTAACTGGCTATGCTTATGTACATTTTTTGTGGGCTAATCCATGCTCGTGATTGGAGGAGAGTATTATTAGTGTCCAGTACAGTGTGTCCTGTGTGAGTTATAACTTTCAATAAGGTCTGCTTGATATTGCCACTTGCTCTGAATGAATACAAAACATCCACATTTTACATATACCTGGTTTACAGAAATGTTCAATGCTAACATTTTCCAGGTGACTGGGCAGGATGTGCAGTAACTGAAACAGAGGGTGACACCATGGATGTAATGTGTATTAAGAGGAACTGAAAACAGTGTTTTAAGATTCATTCATATGAAAGTTGCTTTCTGGGTGGGCCTTCTCACGCCTCCATGTTTTTGGGCTACTCAGTGCTTCTCAAGCCAAGAATGTTTTCTGCATTGATGTGCGGGCCAGATGACTTCCCTTTGCCCTCCTGCAAACATGAATAAGATAAAGTCAATTAGTGATGAGTCACTTTTTTCCAAGGTTTTGTACACCCAATGGATCCTATGAGTTATGTTGGGGGTTTGTACTTCTCAGAAAAAAATGTATTCACCTATTTTTTTGGCCAGTGTGTGTCATGTGATACAACACTACCAAGATTGTCCACCAGCCCAGTGCTGTTCACGGGGTTTGGTCAAGCCGCTTCCACGTGCTGGACAGCACAGCATTCCAGCACTAGATGTCCAGGCCCGTGTTTTGAAAATGTTTATGTGGGCAAACTCAGATCTAATTCATTTGAGATGTTTTTTTAGTTTTTTTTGGTTTGCATCAAATTATGATTCCATAATACTTTTGATAATCAAAAGTAACCTCTCAGTAAATCAGCATCTTGGGTTAGTTACTTAAAAAATCTGGTTGCAGGTGAATAGGCCTGATTATTACATCAAAGAAAATACATAATATCAGAAATAATAAATAGGGATCGGGGCCGATACTGCGTTAAAATACTCGTACTCGTATCGGTTTCAATTGCCGATACCAAGAACCGATACCACTCAACAGTATTTCGCTACAACAAACTGGTCGCGCTTTGTGGAGAAAAAGATTTGTTGTCCTACCTGACTTCAACGTCTAGGGCAGGGGTCGGCAACCCGTGATCCAGAGCCGCATACGGCTCTTTCGTCGCTCTCTTGCAGCTCTTGCAGCAAGGTGTGTAGAGTAATGTGCGTCGCGTTCACACAGTAAAAAATGACTGCCGTCCTGCCGGTGTGAATCAAACTGTTGCTGATCCACCTGAAGTAGCGCTGGCAGCGGCCTCATTCAGACGCTGTTGTGCGGCTACGGATGATATTATTGTAGCCGAGTGTCTGTTGTGTGTCTATATTTGTAATTCTAATAAAATGAAAACACGCTGCAGGGTAACTTGAACCACTTTTTTATCTCCTTCACACACGTATATCCCACAATTCCACTCTTTTCCTTTCCGTTTCTCCCTCCACAATAAAAGCACCGGAAACATAACTTGGAACACAGCTTCCTATATAATTGCTCGATCCCTAATATTATCGCTTACATTATGAACCCGGACACGGGGGCGTTTTATGGTCCGACATTAGAGGGACTTCCACGAGAAGTTTAAAGCTTGGGATAGCCTTCTGTTAATTTTGTACTATAGGCTTGACATAATATGCAGAGGATAAAATAAAATCTGCCTCCAAATTAATTGCACTTTCATGGAGACCAAATCTAAGAATTATCGGTATCGGTACTCGGTATCGGCAAGTACACAAATAAAAATACTCGTACTCGTATCGGTTTGTAAAAAGTGGTATCGTTGCATCCCTAATAATAAACCTTCCTTCATATTTTTGGTGGAAAATGTTCCATGAATATTGGCCAGGGAGTATGTAAATGACCCCAACAAAGAGCATTGTGATTGTGAAGTATGTGTTCTCAAATCAGATATTTACATTTACATTTTTAACATTTACATTTCATTTAGCTGACGCTTTTATCCAAAGCGACTTACATGATATACAGTATACAGTAGACCGTAGACACAGCAACGGTGAGCAATGAGGGTTAAGTGTCTTGCTCAGGGACACAACGACATGGACTGGCTGAGCCGGGGTTTGAACCACCGACCCTCTGATTGAAAGACCGACTTGCTAACCACTGAGCCACAGTCGCCCTTTATTCCTATATCTTTATTCCTGTTAAATCACCACACACACACACACACAAGTAAATAGCAAGTTTACCAGCCTCGTAAATCAAGTCCCAAGGAGGACACTCATTTTCTTGAACCATTACTGTTGGGCAGTACTGTCTAATAAATTAGCCTATATTAGCAGGTCTTTTTTGCAAATGTGTGCGGTGTGACTGTGTGTATCTGACCGATAACCTAATAGAAGTCGGTATAACCCTGCTGGCGGAGAGCGTGCAGCAGCAGGGCTAATAGAAAGATAATGAGTCCGTCCATACTCACGCCTCTATTAAATCTCTCCTTAATACTCTCCCTGGAACGGTGGGTGTATTAAACCCCGCTCCTCCTTCATGACTGCAGCTTTATGAGAAAAGTGAACCATCAATGAATATTCATGGTCCAACAGAGCTAAATACTTTTTTCAAACAGTTTCTGTTTGCAGTGAAAATTGAAACAGGAGGATGTAGAAATGTGTGTACAAAGGTACAACTTTACCCGGCTCACAGATTCTACAGAAATACAGTCACACAATAGCCCAGATAATCTTTGGCAAAAAGACAGAGATATAAACCCAAAACATCACAAATAATGCAAATATAAAATTGACCATACCAGCGTTTTAACTCTACAAATCACGCATATATTCCTTTGCATCCCTACTCCTCATATTTCGGTCACAAGGAGCAGACGTTGCATAGTATCTTGACGGCGGCAGTACGCATGGTTAACATCAACGTTTATTTTTAGGCAACAAAAACACTTACTTCATTATGGTAATAAGAAAAAAATCATGGTTTGGCTCAAAATAAGTATGGTTGTAACGCAGGGGTCAGGAACCTTTTTGACTGGGAGAGCCATAAAAGCCAAATATTTCTAAATATATTTCATTGAGAGCCATAGAGTATTTTTAACGTATAATAAATTAAATATGTCTTACTTTTAATGCGACTTCTGGTGCACCCGCAAAGCTAGCGGAATTCCCGTCACCTTGCTTGGTCCACACACGTAGTTGCTGCTGACTCGTCTGCACTCTCCGCTGTAGCTCCTCGCATGCCCTTTTCCTGCTGTCCCCCGCTGGATATTTCGATGCAAATGAAGCATGGTGCGTATCGAAGTGCCGCTTTATATTTGACCGTTTCATCGATGCAATTTTATCATAGCATATTAGACATACCGCAGATCCTGCTCTCTCCACAAATGCAAATTCCTCTGTCCACGCAGCCTGGACTGCACGGTAATCGTCTTTTTTTCTTTTCGCCATCTTTTCCGTTACAAGGGTTGAAGCGGATTAACTAGTTGGCTATCTGATAGAATTGATTTCTTCACCTTTACAATGACCCGGACATGCTCGCGAGCCATTGGTTCCAGACCCGACCCGCGGGTGACCCGTGAAATTTATCTTCAAAACTAATTTCTGTTTACTTTTAAATGACACAGTATTATTAAGAAATATCACAAGTATTTTAAAATCAGTTCCAAACAAATTTTTTTTATTTTCTTTTTTTTCAACTCAAAATTGTCTGGGAGCCATATGGCGTCACCGGAAGAGCTATATATGGCTCGCGAGCCATAGGTTCCCGACCGCTGTTGTAACGTAAAGTAGTCCGTGGTCATAACGTCATGTGACCCAGTGTCTTGGAAAAATTACTCAGTTTAGTTTCCCACGGGACACGGACGTCTGCTTTAGCAAAGAAGTCTTGGGGAACCTGATAAATGATATAATAATAATAATAATAATACATTTTATTTGTAAAGCACTTTTCATAAGAAAAATCTCAAAGTGCTACAGAAACCACATAAAAACACATGGATAATAAAAAACAACAGAAAACATATACAATCAAGAAAATACATACATAAAAACGCATTTGAAAAGAAAACAGCTAAACGAGCAGTGGAGAGCAAATTTAAAATCCGCAAAAACTACGAACAACTTAAGAACGCCTGCCTGAACAGAACAGTTTTGAGTTGTTTTTTAAAACTGTCCACAGACTGTGGTTTTCTGAGATGTTCAGGGAGGGAGTTCCAGATGCGAGGGGCAGTGACGGAGAAAGCTCGATCTCCCATGGTGCGGAGTCTTGAGCGAGGCTGATGGAGGAGGTTTGTGCTTTGGGACCGTAGGTTACGAGTAGATGAGTGGGGGATAATGAGGTCTTTGAGGTATTGCGGGGCATTGTTGTAGATGCATTGGTGGGTGATGAGGGCAATCTTGTATTGAATTCTTGAGGTTATGGGTAGCCAATGAAGGTTCTGAAGAACGGGAGTTATATGTTCGTATTTGCGAATTTTCATCAGAGTTCGGGCAGCACAGTTCTGAATGAATTGGAGTTTCTGAAGGTGTTTATTTGGGATATCGATAAGCAGGCTGTTACAGTAGTCCAGCCTGGAGGAGATTAGTGCGTGGATGAGTTTTTCTGCGTCAGAAAGACTTAGGAAAGGGCGGAGTTTTGAAATGTTTCTGATATGAAAAAAGCAGGTTTTGTACAGATAATTAATGTGGTTTGCAAAGGTCAGTTGTGGGTCCAGCTTCACACCGAGGTTGGTGACAGTAGTTGATAGGGGGATGTCTTGACCAGAGAAAGAGATAGTGGTTATGAGGGATGACTGGACCTGATGAAGGGTGCCAATTTGTATGGCTTCAGTTTTGGAAGTGTTCAGCTGGAGGAAATTTTGACTCATCCAGGCCCTGATCTCCTCCAGGCAGTTTGAGAGGACAGAAGATGATAGTGAAGAGGGAGCAGCTGATGATGAGGTGGCCGGTGTTGGTGAAAGGACCGGGGTGGTGCATGAATCGGTTCGCAGGTATAACTGAGTGTCATCAGCATAACAGTGAAAAGAGATGCCATGTCGACTGATGACACGACCCAGTGGCAGCATGTATAGAATAAAAAGTAGGGGTCCCAGGATAGATCCTTGAGGGACACCACAAGTGACCAGAGCTGTTTGGGACCTGGCAGATCCCAGACTGACATATTCTGTCCTGTCAGCGAGGTAGGAGGTGAACCAGTCCAGTGTAGAGTGACGTAGACCAATGTCAGTGTGGAGGCGGTTTAGGAGGATATGGTGGTCAATGGTGTCAAAGGCTGCGGAAAGGTCGAGTAGGATGAGTATAGAGGGGGATCCAGAATCTGCAGAAATAAGGAGGTCATTGATAACCCTCAACAGTGCTGTCTCTGTACTATGGGCAGGACGAAAACCAGATTGGAATGTTTCAAACAGTAAGTTACGTTGTAGATGTTCCTGTAGCTGTGCAGCAACAGCTTTTTCAAGCACTTTCGAGAGAAATGGAAGATGTGAGATGGGCCGGTAGTTGGAGAGGCATTCTGGGTCGAGGTTGTGTTTCTTCAGAAGAGGTTTGATAACGGCAGTTTTGAGTGGGGGTGGAACAAGACCGGAGTTCAACGACTGATTTATAATTTGTGTGATGAGAGGACTAATGGCTGACAGGTTAGATTTGATGAGTGCTGTAGGGAAAGGGTCCAGAGGAGAGGTGGAAGGCTTCATCTTTTTGATGAGATCCTCAACTTCGATTTGTGTGACTGCATTGAAAGTGCTGAAAAAAGGAGGTTGTGAGCAGACAGATGGTGGAGACGGATCTGGCGAACCTGAAAGCTGAGACCGTATGGAGTTGATCTTATCTCTGAAAAATCGAAGAAAACTGTTGCATTGTTCTGCTGTGGGTTCAGAATGGGTTTGATTTTTGGGATTTAGGAGTTGATTTATGGTGGAAAAAAGCTGTTTGGAATTCCCAGGACTGTTATTAATAATATTAGAATAGTAGATGGACCGAGCTTGTTTTAGGGCCGCTGCATAGGCCTTCTGGTGTTGTTTGTAGGCCAGCTTGTGTACCACCAGGCCTGATGATTTGACACGCCTCTCAATGGCGCGGCCACCAGCCTTCATCTTTCTTAGTTCGGCCGTGAACCAGGGGGCAGAACGAGAGAAAGACACAGTTCTTGTTTTAAGGGGGGCATGTGTATCCAGGAGGCACTGAAGAGAAATATTGTAGTATTCAACTGATGTATTTACTGATGGATAGTTGACGGAGGCCAGCAGTTTGATATCAGAGTACAAAATGGCAGAGTTGATGTTTTTTATATTACGAAAATGGATATCACGTTCTGACTTAGGAAGGGGGGACGGGCAGGAGACGTCCATGGAGATGATACTGTGATCGGAGACGCCCAGGTCATATACCAACAAATTTTTGATGGAAGGGGAATCAGAGATAACCAGATCTAAAGTGCGCCCCCTGGTATGAGTAGGAGCATCAACATGCTGTATGAGATTGAGACAGTCCAATACATTTAAAAATTCAGCTGCCAAGGGGGAGGAGGAATTTTCAATGTGAATATTCATGTCGCCAAGTATAATATTATTGGAGGATGAAGAGCAAAAGGAGGTGAGGAGATCATGAAACTCTGTGATAAAGGAAGGATGAGTTTTGGGTGGCCGGTAGATCAGTACTGCATTTATCTTGAAGGGGGGTTTTGATTTAAAAGCCAGATATTCGAAAGAGGACACATCTGGTAGAGACAGAGGAGAAAGCTTGAGAGCGTTGCGGTAAATTACCGCCAGGCCACCACCTCGACCAGAGCAGCGTGCCCTGTGCAGGTAACTATATCCAGGGGGACAGGCTTCATTTAATGATGAAAAAACCTCCGGTTTGTGCCAGGTCTCAGTGAGGCACATCATGTCAATATCTTTCTCAAGAATATGATCATGTATCAGACTAGATTTGTTTGACAGGGATTGGACGTTAAAAAGTTCAGTTTTAATGTGAGATTTATGGTCAGAAGACCTCTGGATGGGGCGGAGCAGGGTAAAATCCACTCCACGCCTTCCATCATGTGCCGCGTGCCGTAGTCTCGCGATGTTCCAGGTGATAATTCTTTCCATGGTGGCAGCACTCTGATGACGTAGCCGCGATGCGACAGGAAAAGCGGCAGACCGGACGGGAAAAAATGACCCCTGGATATCCCAACGAGTCATGTGACAGTTTGTAAAAGGATACTGTATATAGTTTTTCCTCCATTCATACATATTTTTCTCCATGTTTAGATTCTTCATTCAGTGGAGGCCCCGAGTAAAAAACAAGTTTTCCTCACAGATTCAAGATTTTTAGACAAACAGAAGAGAACGTTTAGAAAAGAAAAATGGGATAAAAGTATATTTGTTTAGTGTATTGAAAAGAGAAACACATGCAACACCTGGATGTGTTCTTTATTGGTCCTTCTCTTCCAGTTGATTCACGCACTCAATTAAAGTCTCCAAAACTAAGAAAGAGCCCATGAACAGCTAACCTTCCCAATCCGATCGCTTCCACAGACGTGATAATAAGACATCTTGGGTTCTTCCTGTCCAACCTCTGGATTTTTGCTAAACTAAAATCATAGAGAGACACAAATTCCAGTTAATGGATTCGTCAGTCACAACACCTCGGAGAAGCAATGCGCCCTTTGTCTGATGCTACCAATTCTTTAAGCATTGAAATACAGCACAAAACACGGCGCACGCGTTCACGCGCTCGCTAGTCGCACAAATTATGTCCCCTTCAAGCTCACACTTGCAGACGCGTGAATACGAGAACCCCACGGAGAAAGGCGAAGGCATATCCGAGAAGTAAGTTATTTAGATATGTGTAAGGGATGAGGATAATGTGATTTCACCTCTAATACCCAGGTAGAGACACAATGTCTGTGCCAGTTTCTCCTTTACACGTGAAAGCAGGAGATGAGGCACATATGAATGACAATGCGCCTCGTGTCAGTGCGGCTGACTTATTGGGGATGTATAGTGCAGGCCAGGCCGCTGTGTTATTTACTCCTTTTTTTCTATTACCAGTGCATTTTTATTGCAGACGGAATCGGGAAGATGTAATTGCCTACGAGGTATCTGCTTGCATTATCAGGCCGAGGATGGCACTAACTATAAATAGATAAAGGACATTATGCAGCCATATTGTGTCGTGTGTATGATTGTGTGGGGGAGGTGTGGGTTTTGTGGGCGATAGGGCCGGCAAGGTTTTTTTTTTTTAAAGTGTGTTTGCTTGTGTGTTTTTTGATTTATTCAAACTACACAGCCTGTGGTTTATGACAGATAGGATATACAAAGCTATTGTGAGGTTAGAATTAGATATTTGACCAGACAATGGAGTAAGCTGCATCTCCAGAAGTGACCCGCATAAACCCCGGGTGTATATATGGACAGTGTGTAGGTGCAGTGTGTGTGTGTCATTGGAAGTGCTTTGGAAAATAATACATAGTGTAATTTAAGTTTTGTTGCATTATAAGGTATGCTGTATGCTGGCAATCCAGCTCAGTAGGGGGCGTAGAAGCAGAAAGCCAATGTCTCTCTGCTTGCTTGCTCTTTTTCTTTCTTTCTTTCTTTTCTTTCTTTCTTTCTTTCCCTCTGTCTGCTTCAGTCTGGTTATGTGGGCACAGACAAAGTCAAACTGCTGCTCGCACATATTTGGGAGGCTATTTAATTAAAAGTGGATTACAAGAGTGTTGGGTAAACAAAGATCAGATTAACAAATAGGCCGTCGCCGCTTTCCCATTTGCTAATGCAAATTTGACTTGACGATGGGATTGGTCGTGCAGAAGAACGGCTCCGCCGCTCCGCCGGAATATTAAGACCCGGTCTGGAGCTCGAGTTGAGTCGGGACGACTCGCAGAAGTTGGCTAAGCCCCCATCCTTATGCCCAGTGTGTGTGTGTCTGTGTGTTCCTCATTTCCTTTCTCTGGGGTGTGGTTCTTGATTGGAATGATGCAGATAATGCAGCAGATGATAAACTACAGAGTGGTTTTGTACTTTTTTTATTTATTTTTAATTTTGATCATACCCAAATGTATTTATAAGTGAGGCTGCAGATAATGGGTTGGATTTCACTTTTTTTCATCCAAATATGTTGTTATTATTGAACTGTGGAGTTATGTTTTATGTGTGGGGAGACACACACGTCTTTATTTAAAACATACAACAATTGGGAGCATTGCAGAGACGTCAGTGTAAATGACAGTCTAACTGCCTCCAGGACTGCCAGGACTCCGGGTAGAGAGCCACTGCTTGCGATTGGAGGCCTCCCTTTACAAAGTCCAGTTTCTCTATTGTATATATGGATTTGGGGCATATTTCTAAAGTCCTGCTATTATGGCTGCCAACACGCCTGTCCAGTCATAATCATAGATAAGAATATGCGTTGAGACGAAGATCCAATCGTTACCGTCCCCTCACACTAAGCACTTCAACGGGGATGTGTATTTCATTCTGCCCTGACAAATGCCTCTGGCTGAATACTAATTCCTCTATTGGCAGACCCCAAACATGGCTGCCATCCTAACCTCCGTCATCTAGCCTAAGCCCAAACACAACTCTCTCTTTGTTTGGTGGAGCCTGGTGAGGGCCATGTGCAGCATGGCAGGAAGCTTTGCCGGCATGCTCTGTTTAGAGCAATGGTCTTTTTTTTTTGCTTTCTCTGCTCTAAGTATCTGGAAAGCAAAACACAACTTAATTGTGGGACACATTGGCCGTGACACGTCGACGGACGCCTGTAGCACGCTCTGAACTCGGCGGACAAACAAAGACCAGAACCACTGCACATGGTTTTATACTTTGTGACTTTTGTATCCTGACAGCATTCACAGGATGGAGCGTTTTGAACACATTCATGCCCCACACGGGCCAAGGTACAGTAGCCGCAATGCACCAATCCTGGGAGGGAATGTGATCAACTTTCTGCTATTTTCTGAGAGGGGATACAAGTCGACATGCATCGCCTCACAAATTGCAGACTTCCAAAGAAAATGCTGACGGGCAAATTGCAAAGAGTGGAATGCGGCCGATGACACCGTTATAGGTTCTGCATCATTCTGGACTGCTGTCCGCCCCGTCAGGAGGACCGATTCTCAAAGAGACATGGCGCTAATTATATGATGGCGCAAACATGCCCGTTTAGTTTTTACAGGTAAGTGCAATTTGCCTCAATGATCTGATTGGTAAAGTATAAATGTTGCCTTTATCGCCAAGAACACAGACTGAGATAAACTGTGTTTTGGGATTTAAATATACCAGTCGGTGTGCTTCAGTTACCACCAACTCACAGAGTAATTCCACTGTCTCAGGGTGTGGCTATTAGAGCTGATCTGTGTGAATTGGACTGTCTTTGCAATGAGATTAATTTGCATAGAAAGGGTCAAATTTTACGGCAGATATGCCTATTACCTAATTGGAATGTGTTCAAATTGCACAGGAGCACCAAGACACTATTTGATTGGCAGCTTTTTGAGAATTTGAGAAAATACAAAATTTCTCTTTCTCTTTGTTTGTGCATGTCTAGCCGCTGCATAAACTATATAATCCATGTGTGAATTCGCCCGAGTGAGCACGTCTCGACACCTTGCACTTAACGCAGTGGTCCTTACATGCAAACACGCAACATGCAAATACACTAATAATGGCAATGCTAACATATTCGTGTTTAAAAGGTATATAACGGTTCTGATTTTCACCACGTGCGTTTAAGTTAGCATGCTAACATTTGCAAGGTTAGGCGATCACCAAAAGGATTACAAATGTATTCTCCATAAAATAAAAGTCCACCAATTGTATTGCAATCCATCCAGTAGTTGTGAAGAGATTAAACTTGTATCTAGTAGAGGTTGTATTTGTACAAGGGGCCACAAATGGTCTGCCAACCCATTCAGTAGTAGTTGAAATGCTGGAACTCAGTGGATAAATGAACCGTTGGTCCTGTTGTTGTCAATAGAGGAACTGTCGGCATGAACAATGCCAATGGGATTCAACGTCTGTAAATCATTAGTGTATGTAGAAATTGTCATGGCAATCCATCCAATATTCTTTATTCAAGTCTGGACTAAGTGTTTTTGTGTCACAGTCAATTCATTGAATTTCCTTTACTTTGTTTTAGTATGTGACAATGTGAGCATAGTCTGACAGAGATACAGACGCTTTGTCTTTATTTCTTGTTTCACTTTTAGCGACCCTGCACATCCCTCTCCCCTCGTTCCCACAGTCCTGGACACCGGTCGACCTTGCTGTGATGGACTGACGACGTCTTCATTCCTCTTTTCGGGACACCTCTCACCTCTCCATCCCAAGAAAAAAGGAGAATGAAGTAGGAGGGGGGGATAGATTTATTGACGTGAAACTCTGGCTCGGGTCGATGTATTAGAGTCCGGATCATAGTAGGTGATGAGGCCTCTAGCTTTATACAGGCCACATATTAATCAATGCAGCTCTCTATCTAATCAATTCAAATCAATCGTTTAGCTAAGTAAAGCTTTGGATATTGTCTTTTTCTGTGCTTAAAATCTTTTTATCGATATGCTATCTGTTTTTTGCACAGCATGAGATTAAAGTTTGAGTTTGAGTCTTAATGCAATTGATTCTTTGCTACTGGTATTTCTGTTGAGGCTGCCCAGTACAGCACAAGAAAAACAACCAACACAAAGCAGATTTTGGTATCACGTCACTGAAGTTTTCGGGTTCATTTGTGTTTACTTACATCACTCGCGCTAGACTCGCCGATTCATAATGTTTCATGACTGAAATAACCACTATTGCTGCTTTGTGCATGTTGTGGAAGTCCCAGACATCCCTGGGAAACTAAACTTCTGTTGTGTCTGGGTTCATGACATCATACGGTGAAGCTCTGTGAATTTCACTGAGCCGTATTCACTGTATCTATCAAGCCACTCATCGGCTGGTTTACTGCAGCTAAAACCCTAAAACCAAAACATTGCCCTGCGTTTGTTGTGAACGCAGCATGAACTCTAGTAGTAGCAGCAATACTAGCAGTAGCTGGATTCAACGTTGTTGTTTTTTTCACTTACACTATGGTGCAAATGGCTGAAGTACATTTTAACCTCCAAAATACAAATTGTTATTTGATAACCACAAGTAAATATTACAAAGACACAAGTTAAGGGTATACATCCCACTCAAAAACAGGGTCATTTCTTTTAGATTTTGGACATATTTGATAAAATGCATTTTTTTTGTATGTGCATCACAGATCTTAGTGTCTCAGTAAAAGGCTCATGTGAAAGGTCAGGGACCAGTTTTGCACAGAGGGAGGGCTCGATGTGTTCAATAATACAGTATATGATGTAAGGGGGGGGGAGTGGAACCTCCTCCAATGAAGCTAACATGCATCTACGTTATTTTAGTGACTGGTAGTACAGCGATAGTCCATCTGGGTTAGCTGTAGAGTCACCCTGTACAGTCCCAGTGAGCCCCACCGTGACTTTCTGCAAGGACGGGACAAGACACACAAAGAGCTCAGTAGCAGCAGCCTGACACGCAATGCTGGCGAAAGGAGGAGGGAGAAGGAAAGAGGAGGAGGAAAACTATAAGGAAACTTGAAAAATAAACGGGAGCAGGAGGAAGTGAGACGAGAGGGGAGCAGAGCTCGGAAATTCGAGAAAGAGAAGACATTTGGCGAGAAATTTAATAAGTGATAAAGGAAATGGTTGAAAGCAAGAAGTAGGAGAGGGGAAATGAAGAGGCCAGGGAGAAGATGAGGAGGAAGAGAGGAAGGAAACGGGAGAGGTGAGGATTGAATGATGCTGAAAGAAGAGACACAGGTTTGACATATGAGACTATGAATTAAAGGTCAATTAAAATGCACAGGGCAATATTGTGTCTTTCGGGGTTCAGCGGCTATAGGATTTGGGGGTACAGAGCTTATAAAAACAATCTACAGATACTACAATATCGAGATATTGTATATATAAATAGAAAGTGTCCATTGATATAGTTAAGATAAATAAATAACTTTGAAATGCTTTCTTCCAGAAATCGATTCTTTTTTCTTTTCTGTGTACTATCATAAAGCAGTATACCACTAACACATATATGGCCTTATTATCTATATTCACAAGGGTTTTCTGTATATTAGAGTGTGGGGCAGGGGCGTGGTTAAGCACGGCTGCAGAGGGGGAGAGCGAAGGGCGGCTCAGAGAACAGGTGCGGGCAATCGGGGAGAATGAGCTGCACCTGTGGCTGTGTGTGTGTGTGTGTGTGTGTGTGTGTGTGTGTGTGTGTGTGTGTGTGTGGGAATTTAAACCCCGCAGTAGCGGCAGCGGGGATGGATGACCAGAGCCAGAGAGTGGCGTCCAGGCTGATGCATGTCAATAAAACTCGTTAAATGACCTTACTCTCCGAGTGATCTGTGCCACAAGGTCAGAGACTGCCCCGGGAACAAGCCACCTCTTCTGCTGGCAGGGGCGGCTCTTCACCGGATGACTGGGGAGGATGACGTCCAGTCTTTCATGGACGCGTTTGAGATCACGGCGGGGGCGTGCGGCTGGCCGGAGGCCGAATGGGCGATTCGGCTCCTGCCGCTGCTGACGGGGGAGGCGCAGACGGCGGCCCTGGGGCTCCCCCCGGCAGCCCGGCAGGACTACGGGGCCGTCCGGAAGGCGGTGGTGGATCGTCTCGGCCTGTCTTCGGAGGACCACCGGCGGCGGTTCCGCGCGGCCAGGCTGGGGTCAGGCGATCGACCGTTCGCCTTCGTGCAGCAGCTCCGGGACGCAGCGAGACGGTGGCTTCAGCCAGGGGGCGTGGGTGGAGCGGAGGCGGTCCTCGAGCGGCTCGTCGTGGAGCAGTTCGTGGAGGGGTTGCCGACCCGGACTGCAGCATGGGTCCGCTGCCACCGGCCCACGACCCTGGCGAGCGCGATCACTCTTGCCGAGGACCATCTCGCCGTGCACCCAACCGAGAGGGGGGGCGGCGGCCGACCGGCGGCCGACCGGCGGCCGACCGGCGGCCGACCGGCGGCGCCAGCCAGGCCGACACCAGCCCCGTGGAGGAGGCCGCCTCCGCCGGCCCCGCGCCAGCCCCGCCGACCGCCGATGTACCGGACCAGGCCAGCGCCCGCACCCTTCCTGACCCACCGGGGGCCCCTCAGACGTCAGGGCAGGTGTGTTGGAGGTGTGGGCAAACCGGTCACGTCCGAAGGGACTGCCCATTGATGGAGGTGGGACAGGTGATCCGGGTTGCCGGCCCTCGAGCGCCCTCCCCCGGCCCGGGAGCGACGTACCGCGTTCCGGTAAGCATCCAGGGGGGTACACACCAGGCGATGGTGGATTCGGGCTGCATGCAGTCCATGAGCCGTCAGAGTATGGTTCGGCCCGGGGCATTGGTGGAGGCATCACGGGTGAGGATAAGGTGTGTGGCAGCGGGGGTGCGTTCACGGCAGAGGCAGGGCCGTGCAATATGTGTGCGGTGCTCAGTGGCGACACGGGTTTGTCCGACACTGCAGACGGGGAGGGGGAACCGGCTGAGCCTCCCGTGGAGACTCCACCGGCTCCCGAGTTCCACTCCATGGAAGATTTTCCACTCGAGCAGTCTCGGGATGAGACTCTGCGCTCGGCCTTTGACCAGGTGATAAGAATTGATGGTCAGCTGGTGCGCCCTGACGCAGCGCAGACATATCCGCACTTCGCATTAATCAGAGACCGGTTATACCGGGTGAGCCGTGACACCCAGACCGGGCAGGAGGACACCCAATTGCTGGTGCCAAAGAGCCGCCGGGAAATAATTTTCCAGGCGGCTCATTATAACCCAATGGCTGGGCACATGGGATATGACAAGACATTGCACCGGATAATGACCCGATTCTATTGGCCGGGCATCCGGGCGGATGTGCACCGTTGGGGCGCGTCCTGCCCAGAGTGTCAATTGGTAGGGAGGAGCCGTTGCGCCCTCTGCCATTAATGGAGGTTCCGTTCGAAAGAATCGGCATGGACCTCATCGGGCCATTCCACCGGAGCGCACGCGGATATCGCTTTGTGCTAGTCCTGGTGGATTACGCAACGCGATATCCGGAAGCAGTGCCGTTGCGCAGCATCTCTGCAAAGAGTGTCGCGCAGGCGCTGTTTCAGGTCATCTCCCGAGTCGGAATCCCAAAAGAGATTCTGACCGACCAGGGCACGTCGTTCATGTCACGCACACTGAGAGGGCTTTACGGGTTACTGGGCGCGAAGTCTATTCGTACCAGCGTCTACCATCCCCAGACCGATGGGCTGGTGGAGCGGTTGAATAAGACTTTGAAGAACATGATCCATAAATTCATCAGTGAAGATGAACGTAATTGGAATAAATGGCTGGACTCTCTGTTGTTTGCAGTGCGGGAGGTACCCCAGGCCTCCACGGGATTTTCTCCCTTTGAGCTGCTGTTCGGCAGGAAACCACGATGGGTGCTCGACCTGATTAAGGAAAGCTGGGAGGAGGGGCCGAGCACCAGCAAAAATGAGATTCAGTACGTCCTGGACCTGCGCGCAAAGCTTCACGCCTTGGGTCGGCTGTCACGGGAAAATTTGCGCCAGGCCCAGGAACGTCAGAAACGCCTGTACGACAGAGGGGCCAAGCTGAGGCAATTCGCACCGGGAGAGAAGGTACTTGTATTACTTCCTTCTTCCAGCTCAAAACTCCTCGCCAAGTGGCAAGGGCCCTTTGTGGTCACACGGCGGGTCGGGGAGGTCGACTATGAGGTGGTGCGTTCTGACAGGGGCGGGGCAAGACAGATCTACCACCTCAACCTCCTGAAGGCGTGGAGGGAGGCGGAGTCTGTCTCTCAGGTGTCCGCAGTTTCGGAGAGAGAGGAGCTGGGGCCCGAGGTCCCAAAATCGGCCAATCCAGCCTCGGTCCTTTGCGAAGCCCGTCTCTCCGGGACCCAGAGAGCAGACATTGCCCAGTTGCAGGAGCGGTTTGCTGATGTGTTCTCGCTCCTACCAGGCCGCACCAACCTCATCGTGCACCAGATCGAGACGCCCCTACAGGCTCCCTGAACACAAGAAAAAGGTGGTTCAGAGGGAATTGGCTGCTATGCTGGAGATGGGGGTAATAGAAGAGTCCAACAGCGCCTGGTGTAGCCCCATTGTTCTTGTGGTCAAGAAGGATGGGTCTATACGGTTCTGTGTGGACTACCGCAAGGTGAATGAGGTGTCACGGTTTGATGCTTACCCGATGTCCCGGGTCGACGAGCTCCTGGACCGACTGGGCACTGCACAGTTCTTTACCACGCTGGATTTGACCAAGGGCTACTGGCAGATTCCCCTGTCGCCAGAGGCCAAGGAAAAAACGGCCTTCTCCACTCCGTACGGGTTGTACCAATTTACCACGCTTCCCTTCGGGTTGTTCGGGGCTCCGGCCATGTTGCAACGGCTCATGGACCGGGTGCTGCGTCCGCACGCCGCGTATGCTGCCGCCTACCTGGGCGGAGCATGTGCGGCGGGTGGGCGCGGTGCTGGAGTCCCTGAGACAGGCCGGGCTCACCGCCAACCTGGGGAAGTGTGCAGTTGGACGGAGGGAGGTACGGTATCTGGGGTACCACTTGGGCGGAGGGCAGGTGCGTCCTCAGATAGACAAGACAGCGGCGATTGCAGCCTGCCCGCCGCCCAAGACCAAAAAGGAGGTGAGGTGGCTCCCCGGCCTAAGTCGGGCAGTGGGGATATGTGGGGCAGGGGCGTGGTTAAGCGCAGCTGCAGAGGGGGAGAGCGAAGGGCGGCTCAGGGAACAGGTGCGGGCAATCGGGGAGAATGAGCCGCACCTGTGGCTGTGTGTGTGTGTGTGTGGGTGCGTGTGGGAATTTAAACCCCGCAGTAGCGGCAGCGGGGATGGATGACCAGAGCCAGAGAGTGGCGTCCAGGCTGATGCATGATCAATAAAACTTGTTAAACGACCTTACTCTCTGAGTGATCTGTGCCACGCGGTCAGAGACTGCCCCGGGAACAAGAACCTTGCTACATAGAGTTTTAAAAAATGTTCAAATAGACCTTGTGAATGAGGAGATAATCAGAATTTAGTATGCGATAAAAAACATTCGCAATTTTGGCTGAAAATTGCTGGCTTGCAAAGATTGACACATTGAATCTAATGTGCAAAAAGTTAATAATTTGGCATCATACAAAGTGACAAAGTATTTTTTATGATAACATTTATTGATTCCCATTTGATCAAGGAATTGAACTGCCGATGATTGAAGACTACCCTGCTCTAACCTACTCTTAACCACAGTCGCCCGATGTGAGCTGTATATTCCGAATTAGTCTGAAAGGATATCTGAGTGAGGATACGTTGGATGCCTGAGGATACACTGGTTGTCTGAGGATACAGTGGTTGTCTGAGGATACGTTGGATGCCTGAGGATACACTGGTAGTTTAGGGATACATTGGATGTCTGGGGTAATGTTGGTTGTCTGAGTATATGTTGGATGTCTGAGGATATGTTGGTTGTCTGAGGATATGTTGTATGTCATATGATTAGTTGGATGCCTGAGGATAACTGGTAGTCTGGGGATACGTTGGATGTCTGGGGATACGTAGGATGCCTGAGAATATGTTGGATGTCTTAGGATTTGTTGGATGCCTGAGGATACGTTGGTTGTCTGAGGATACGTTGGATGTCTGAGGATACATTGGATGTTTTAGGATTAGTTGGATGCCTGAGGATACACTGGTAGTCTGGGGATACTTTAGATGCCTGAGAATATGTTGGATGTCTTAGGATTTGTTGGATGCCTGAGGATACGTTGAATGTCTGAAGAGACGTTGGTTGTTTGAGGATATGTTGAATGTCTGAGGTTAAGTTGGATGTCTGAGGATACGTTGGATGTCTAAGGATCCATTGGATGTCTGAGTTTAAGTTGGTTGTCTGAGGATACGTTGGTTGTCTGAGGATATGTTGGATGTCTGAGGATACGTTGGTTGTCTGAGGATACATGCATTGTCTAAAGCTCTTTGCAAATATGGTTTCACATGATCATCAAAACATATTATCATATTACACTTTAGTCATGCAGGACTTTGGCTTCCACCACTAACCATGATATTATATGATACGTCATGATGGGATTAGATATGACAATGATATGCAGTAAAAAATAAACACAAAATATTGTATGAAATGACTGTTTCTAAAGAATACATTATTATTATTTTGGATACCATTAAACAAAAACAAAAAAACATGAGTTACACATGTTGAAAGTTGAAATCAAATAAAGAGGGAGAGGGGAAGGAGGGAACACGGTGGATAGAGAGGGCAGGCTAGGCTACTGTTGCCTGTCACACTGTGTCATAGTCACTGGCTATGTGTGTGCGTGTGTGTGTGTGTGTGTGTGTGAGAGAGTGTGTGTGAGCAAGAGACAGTCCAATATGAAAATGTTACTTGCAGCGCTATTCCACATGTGCGTGTGTGTGTGTGTGCGTGTGTGTGTGTGTGTGTGTGTGTGTGTGTGGTTTGGGCTGAGGGCACCAGACGGGCAGGAGGGTAATTTGGTTTGGCACTAATGCCCAGACCGAGGATCTGTGCTCTGGGTGAGAAAAACGTCCCTTGCATACACATACTCACACACTCTTTCCTAATGTTATCTAAATGGAAGAGGACGGTTCCCAGAAGCTCCTTTCTCCTGTCCCGTGAATGATTTAAAGGCCCAATGATCTTTGTATCTGGGTACTGTATGGGTGCTTTTACATATACACATTTTATCTACTTTTATCTGTGTCACCGAAGACTTTGGTCGCTTTTGAGTGGGCATGCACACCCACGTGTGTTTCTGAAGCTGTGTATTTGTATACTTTTAGTAAAATACTAAATGTATGGCGCGGACCCGGCTATGCAACGCTTGACTAACAACACGCATTGAGGGCGAGGGAGACGTCACTCCACTATATATTTACGAGGCAAATACTTGTGCCAAATTCAAGTGTAGATTGTTAAATACAGCTCCTTTAATTTGGGCAGGCGACTCTGTGACGGCTTCGCTCCCTGTCACAGCAGCTCTTCATCCTCCTCTTCCTCCCTTCCTTCCGCTCACACCAGCAGCAGGGCGGTTATAGCCTCACCACCCTGTTTACACCTTACCCGCCACCAATTACCAGGCTTTGACACCCGCGCTGACACCCTGGGGGGTGAGCGGGAGGTCGGAGGGGGGTGTAGATTCACAGCCTTGGCCACACTGTCACAGGCTTACCTGTGAAATTACACACAATTACTTTACGTACACAACTATTTTTGACTAAAACGCTGTTAAAACAACATTTCTCTCTTCTGTTATGTCAGTCACAGGTCAATACATGATGCAATGTTGTCATCATTGAGAAAATTTTAGAAAACCATATGTGATACACCACAATAGCTATCTAAGAAAAAAAAACATGTCCAATAACAATAACATGAATTTAAAAAAGCAGAAATCAATACTGCATATGAATGTAAATAAGTGCTTTCAACGTCATACGGGTTTATAGAAGGCTGAAATATGTGTGAACATTTAAACACACAGCATCATTCAAAGTGAAACAGGTATAAATTGACAAAAAGCAGAATGAAGCAACATGTTATGCCATCATTATTATCTAGTTATTATGTTATCCCGAATGTATCATCACTTTTAAGTGTTTGCTTCATTGTGCAGTCCAATCACCAGGGGAATTTATTTTCTTTCTGAAAACCAGCAATGCGTTGAATGATGCGTTGGATGATGCGTTGGATGATGCGTTGGATGATGCGTTGGATGATGCGTTGGATGATGCGTTGCATTCGGTCAGAGCGACAACGTTGTTGTTAAATACGCAGGCCTTTCACCCAGGAGACCGCTGTTCGTGTCCCTGGGTGAAATTAAACAGTGACTTTACGCTTGTTGCGTAACGTTATGTAAGAAACCCCACGCTGAGGGCGGTTGTTATATATTCACACTACTTTATCTGATACATTATAATTCGTTCACGAACCATAACCCTTTTTCTTACTTTAGTATTTCTGTCGATTAAACCAAACCAAGCTTTTACGGCGTGGCTTTGTGTGTCTCTGCTAGAATGAAATATGGCTGCTATGAATCATCCCCATTCAACGTATCCAGTGGTTTGCAGACATGTTTCAACATATTTATTCTGAATTGTGTCACTCTCAATCACTCTGAATTTGGCATTGATAGAAATAACATAAGCGGTTCAGATAATGGATGGATGGATGGATAGAAATAACATTTTCATGTATTTCATTAGTTTAATTGACAAGCACAGTGCTTCATGGTCAACAGTGAGAGAGACAGTAAAGGAGCCAGTTACCCTGAACGGCTCATTTAACCCTAGAACACTAATGTTAAAAATAGTCACACTAACACTAACGTCGGGTGATTTTCACCCGACATAAAATACCTGATAAAAAATACTTCTGATCAAAATATGTTAAAATACAATTATACAAGGCAAATTGAAGTCCTCTTCTATTATTTTAACCTATAGAATTTCTCATAAAATGAAAAACAGATATCATGGTGGGACCGTGAAAAAAGGCTCAACATCGGGTGAAAAATGGGGAAATCGTCAATAAAACACGATTAAAAACATACATAATGGAGCTATGAAGTTGTTATTTGGTCCACATGTTCCTGAGCATTGTTCTGTGAAGGAAAAGTCATATGTCAATGTAAAAACCCATCCAAATTTTTTTTACCCTCTAACACTAACATCGGGTGAAAATCACCCGAACACCTGCCTGTTGAAAAAAACAGGGATCGGAGATGAGAGACACGCCCACTTTTAGTAACATCAGTGAGAAGCAGGAAGCTACACAAAGGACGCGCGCAACTCAGAAAAAAGCAACACAATGAAAATAACGTAAACATAATCGCTCGGGTGAAGTGTGAGTGTTCTAGGGTTAAAGCACACTGAACAAATAGAACCAATCAAAAACATCAAAAACAAAATCTCAGAAAGTCATACAAAATCTTCATTCTGCAACATATGACTGTACTTATGCATCAATAAATATTGCCACCGCCTAACACATGGTAGGTAATAATTAAATAAGGTGGGCAAGGGGAAGAAACATGTTTGTGTGGAGCTCGGTTGGTAAGCTCCCGTCACCGAAGCACAGCACTTGGTTACACATTAAAAGCCCACCAGGAAAGGGAGGGGTTATGCTTTTATTGTACACCATCTGAGCAGGAAGTGTTGAGTTTCCCTCCGACGGCAGCTTCACACCAAAAGCACAAAGAGATATTATTTGAGATTTAGATTAAGAGTTCCGTCATTTCTTAAAATGACTGGACATGATGATGGATTTTATTAATGCAACATGACAGCAGCATTTTTGAGTTTAAAGGAAAACCGCTTCAGAAGCAAATTAAATTAGATCAGTCAAATTTTGTATTTGCAAATGTGTAGTAAGGAACCTGTCTCTTTAATTGACGTGTTTTCAATAAATAGTGGCTCTCTTTGGATTCTGTACATATTTGATATTTGAAAATGACTTTTCTAACATTGTTCTCTATCGGACCAAACTGCAGTTCTCTATCTCTCTATCTCTCCCTCACTCTCCCCCTCACTGTCTCTCTCTCTCTCTCTCTCTCTGTGTGTTGATGTGAAGAGGTGCTGCACGCCGTGGTGAGTGTGGTCCACTGTGTGAAAGGGTGGGACAGAGGGCTTGGCCTGGAGCGCAGCTTTGATTAATGGACACACACACACACACACACGCACACACACAGACACACACATCCCTCCTCTCTGTCCCATACTCGGGTCATGTCTTTTTAACCCCTGTAATGCAATGACAGACAGACACACACACACACACACCCACACACACAGACACACATACACCTGGGCCAGCCTCCATGGAACAGCAAAGCATTTTTTTTGTTTATTTTTATTTATTTTTTTACATAGGACAATGGTGACTCTGCGTGCGTGCGTTTGTGTTTGTGTATGTGTGTGTGTATGTGTGTGTGTGTGAGAGAGAGCATGTGTGTGTGTTAATGAGCTGACCTGTTTGGTCCACCTGCTCTCCCCAGCTGGCCGGGCTGAGATGGAGTTGGATGCCGTAAATATCTGGAGGAGGCTCCATCGGGCTTTGCCCCCCCCCCCCCTCCACTACCCCCCCCCCCCCTCTCTCCACTGCTGTCCGTTTCCCACCCTCCCGCCTCACTCCACCTCCCTCGTCTCCCCTTGAGCTCATCTCTATCATGTCAAACCCCTCTGCGTCTCTCCCAGCCCTCCGTCTGACCTCGTTCTCCCCCTATAGTTCTGCGAGGCTCTATCATCTCTCGCTTTGTCTCCTCTCACCTCTCTTCCGTGTCCGTCCTCCTCTCCTTCTCGCCTTCAACTCTTCAGCATATTCTTTCGCTCGCTGTCTTCCGTTAGCTCCTCCTCTCCTCTTCTGGTCCGAGTTACACTTACCTGGCTCACCGGTCGGCTCGCTGTGACAGGTGGGGAGCACTGTGAATGGTGGACGGACTTGTGCTGGTCCAGCGCCTCAACTCGAAGCTCTTTCACGCCACGTGTCATCCCCCCATTCACAGGCTGATGGCAGGGGCTCCCCGTCTGGACATTCAAGTACCGAACTGGTCTCGGTTGAGTCGGGGATCAAACCGCTGATCTACGGATTGGAAGACAAAAGTCGTCTGTATATGCTTCCCTGACTGGAATCACACCAAAAAAACGTTGGGTTGTGTTTTTTTCATAAGCTGTCAGTGCATGAACCTCACACCTTCCTGATGTCGCCCCACGGTCAGAAATGGAAGACATCCACGTGAAGAGGAATATTGTTGACCTTTCTTTTTTTGCATTGTAGTATTCCGCCGTCTACCAAGCAGCTGTGTAGAAAGAAGAGAGACTGAGCAGCACACAGACGTTAACGTTGGGTTGTTCTTGGCAAGAAAGCTGCAATTGGTTTGAAATAAAAGTATATATTTTATATACATTTTACACAATATGAAAATTACCTGAACTTTCCGGATGAAATTTCTCATAATTCATTCATTCAATACATCCAGGGACCTCCTCCAGTTGTACTTGTATTTTAAACATGTTGGGAAGATGTGATAAGTCGTGAATCGTGAAGCTATAAAAAAGTAATTAATTATAATGTTCATATTTTAGGTTTTGGTCTATTTTGCTTATTTCAGACTGAAAAAATCAGTGATTATTTTTCTACACTCGCTCTATTGGCGTCTGTAAAGTTCTCCTAAATTCAGCAAAAGTTTGCTTTAGATAATGCCTCATTTGCATATTTAAACATAACTTTTTAAAGAAAGCATCTTCACTGAAGCTTCTTCACTCTTTTTGCCATGTTTCTATGAACATTAATATCAGATGAGGCCAAGTTCACACACTGCCTGATGAAAACTTCTTTCTGTAATTATTAACGTCCGCTCATCATTTAATGAAAGATGTGATGATATTGCACTGACACATACAGACAATACAACTTGTATTTATTTATTTTGTGATGAGGAAATCAGGTTTGTCAGGTAAAGCATATCAGGCTGCAATTTGAAGCTGTCTTTTAAGAATACCTTTAGCGGTGACATTTTATCTACGTATTAATCATTCAACATGAAATAACACTTTGAGAGGCTGACATTCTTCAGTCATTTCAAAGTTACCAAAAATATGGCATATTGGTGTTTGCTTTTTGTTGTTGTTTTTTTTAAACTTTGTTTTATACTTTTTCTTCCAGCTCCATCTGATTGAAAGTCTAAAACCGAGCGGTTAACTTTACAATCCTTCTTATTGGTTGATATAGGTTGAGTCATATTCATGGCTATTGACCCTTGTCTAAGCCCCGCCCCCTGCCCCTTCAGGTACTGTTACTACGGCTGTCCAGTTGTCCACACTGCACATATGTTGCGATAAAAATAAAATATAGCGCTGACGAAGGGCCCGTACCGTCGTGAGAATGTTACGTTGTGCTGTTAACAGGTTACGCTTGCGCGGTTGCACATTAGTGTTGTTTTGAACAGATATTCAGTGTAAAACTCAGTAAAACCTTTTATTGCCAAATATTTTAACTTCTTTTCTTTAGTTTTTCACAGATTTTATTTTATTGGTATTATCTTGAAAATATATTCAGTGCAAAACAGGGTAATTGCAGCCACAATGAGCAATTGTTTGCCAAATATTAGTTATTTTTTGCACAGAGATATAACTTTATTTGTATTGTTCTAACAACGTGATTGAATATGTTATTTATTTGTGTCTGATGGAGCAATCTGGTTTACTTGAAAGTGATTGCAATTTTCTTTATTATATTATTTGAAAAAGCACAGATGGACGAGTCACAAAAAAAAAATTTCAATGAAAATTCAGCATGGACCATTTTGTTACAATTTGTTGATGTTTTTCATGAGCATTGTTCTTCCTCCAAAGTGGGGCGTGAAAAAGGTTTTAGAACCACTGGGTTAGGTGTTAAGGTTAAGGGTTAGGATAAAGGGGTTAGGGGTAAGGGGTTAGGGTTAAGGGATTAGGGGTTAGTGGTAAGGAGTTAGGATTTAGGTGGTTAGGGGTAAGGAGTTAGGGGTTAGGTGGTTAGGGGTAAGGAGTTAGGATGTAGGTGGTTAGGGGTAAGGGATTAGGGGTTAGTGGTAAGGAGTTAGGATTTAGGTGGTTAGGGGTAAGGAGTTAGGATTTAGGTGGTTAGGGGTAAGGAGTTAGGGGTTAGGTGGTTAGGGGTAAAGAATTGGCTGTGAGTGAGGACATAAATACAGGGTCAGGCAAAGCTTCAGGAAAGCTGCAGCTAATTTTGCCGAGCCTCACATGTTATCAGATTAAAGAGCAAACTCAAACTGGGAAGAAATGAGAGATCCCAGACTAAGACTTCGGGGTCAAACGGAGGACGGACTCGACCAAATCCACATTTGGTCCTGGATCCACCCAGATGTGATGTGACGACACAAGCAGTTGAATGTTGAGTCCTGTGGTGAGACTCAAAACTGCAGCACGTGACTCAAACGTGACACAAACGTAAGCATGCAAACGGTTAATGACGCATACGTTCATTCATGTCTACTGTCAAGATGAACACTCTATCAGATATAACCAGTGGGTATAGAGACCTCCCCCAACGTGTTGCCATTCAGGACCCACTGAGACCCCCCTGTATACAGTGGATGTAGCACTGGATACTAGAGCAAGAGATCTGCAGAGAGAGAGAGAGAGTCCTGACTTGCTAATGAATTCAGTTTTGACTCAGTAACAACTGACACAGTTTGGATCCTGTGTGGAAGACCTGTGTGTGTGTGTGTGTCACATAGAACACTTCCGATGGCTGTATAGAGTATAAGTACACACTTTCATACACACTTTGCAAATAAACAGCATTCTCTGTCTGTGTGTGTATATGTGTGTGTGTGTGTGTGTGCGTGTGTCTGCTTCGGTGTGCGATCACGCACACTTACGTTCAATGCCATCCACCCACCTCCACTCCACCGAGTGAGTGTGAGTGTGTGTGTGTGTGTGTGTGTGTGTGTGTGTGTTTGTGTAGTGTAGCGAGTGCCTGTGCTGGTGTGTCCCTTTATGCAAGGCAGGTGAAAGAGGTAAATTGGGCCGTTCCATCATGCGATGCGGGGAGGCCAGGCTGACACGCTGATCAGGTGTGCATGCATAATGGCCACCAAAAATAAGCTCTGTTTTGAATAATGCCCCCTCTCCCAAAAAAAAAAGAGAGAACGAGTAGAAGAAGAAATGCGGCGGTCTGCTCTTGGTCCGGCTGGGATCTCATCCATCTTAACAATGAATGGAAATCAGAGACAGACTGCCACCGACTGGGGGCCTCCGCAGAGCCCACTTACATCTCTCTCTCTCTCTCTCTCTCGATCATTTCTTTATTCTTTGACCCTCTCCTCTTCCCCATCTCCTTCACTCTTTGGCTTTTTTCCTCTTTTTCTTCACTGCTGTTAGTTTTTCTCACTCGACGACATGCATTTTTTTTGCTCTCCCTGAACTCTCTCTTGCCTCTCTCCCTCTTCCTCAGGGGTAAAAACGGATATGAACAAATTCCATAATGTTATTAAATGTATGCGGACATCCACATGGCCCAGATGGCCCAACCCCTGCCCTTATCATAGTGTATGTTCCCAGTCATTATTTGCCAAAACACCAGTTGGATTCTGAACATTTGATTGTTTTGAAGCCAAAGAGTTTGCCGATTTCGCTTTTCCCATTTTTTCCCCCCTGCAGAACTGGAGGTTAAAAACCACCTCAATGTGAGCACAGTATGAAATTAAACAATAGGGTTAGGCACAGGGCACCTCTTAGATAGATAACAATGAGGATCCACATTCAGAGCTAGGTTATCCACCCAGGGGTCCCAGGATTTACAGGCTGGTTTCCTCTTGTGCATTGCAAAATTCTCCCAAACTGTAGGAAGCAGTGTACTGTACACTACACTAAACTAAACTGCACTACACTAACCTACACTAAACTAAACTGCACTACACTAAACTACACTAAACTAAACTGCACTACACTAAACTACACTAAACTAAACTGCACTACACTAAACTACACTACACTACACTAAACTACACTAAACTAAACTGCACTACACTAAACTACACTACACTACACTAAACTAAACTGCACTACACTAAACTACACTAAACTAAACTGCACTACACTAAACTACACTAAACTAAACTGCACTACACTAAACTACACTACACTAAACTACACTAAACTAAACTGCACTACACTAAACTACACTACACTAAACTAAACTGCACTACACTAAACTACACTACACTACACTAAACTACACTAAACTAAACTGCACTACACTAAACTACACTACACTACACTACACTAAACTAAACTGCACTACACTAAACTACACTAAACTAAACTGCACTACACTAAACTACACTACACTAAACTACACTAAACTAAACTGCACTACACTAAACTACACTACACTACACTAAACTAAACTGCACTACACTAAACTGCACTACACTAAACTACACTAAACTGCACTACACTAAACTGCACTACACTAAACTGCACTACACTAAACTGCACTGCACTAAACTACACTAAACTAAACTGCACTACACTAAACTACACTACACTAAACTGCACTACACTAAACTGCACTACACTAAACTGCACTACACTAAACTGCACTACACTAAACTACACTACACTAAACTG
Organism: Cottus gobio; assembly: GCA_023566465.1. Classification (NCBI taxonomy): domain Eukaryota; kingdom Metazoa; phylum Chordata; class Actinopteri; order Perciformes; family Cottidae; genus Cottus; species Cottus gobio. Next base: position 25,386,392 of record CM042225.1, on the reverse strand, counting down.
CACTACACTAAACTGCACTAAACTGCACTGCACTAAACTACACTAAACTAAACTGCACTACACTAAACTACACTACACTAAACTGCACTACACTAAACTGCACTACACTAAACTGCACTACACTAAACTGCACTACACTAAACTGCACTACACTAAACTACACTAAACTGCACTACACTAAACTGCACTACACTAAACTACACTAAACTAAACTGCACTACACTAAACTACACTACACTAAACTAAACTACACTAAACTGCACTACACTACACTAAACTAAACTACACTAAACTGCACTACACTACACTAAACTAAACTACACTAAACTGCACTACACTAAACTGCACTACACTAAACTACACTAAACTGCACTACACTAAACTGCACTACACTACACTAAACTAAACTGCACTACACTACACTAAACTGCACTACACTACACTAAACTACACTAAACTGCACTACACTAAACTACACTAAACTACACTACACTAAACTAAACTGCACTACACTACACTAAACTGCACTACACTACACTACACTAAACTAAACTAAACTAAACTACACTAAACTAAACTAAACTAAACTACACTACACTACACTACACTACACTAAACTACACTACACTACACTACAACAGTGCCAGACCGGGAATTTTCTCTCTGGGCCTTCTGTGCCGATGAAATCGCATACATATCAGACGGGCTGCGGCTGCGTACCGGCACAACAGTGCGGCGGCGGCAACCGACAGGAGGCTACAGCGGCGCAGCTACAGCGGCGCAGCTAACTACGGCGGCTCATCGAACTACGGCGGCTCAGCAGCAGCAGCAGCAACAGTGGTTTATGATTAAATACACTGCAGATGTTAAAACACAAACAGCAGTTCACTCACCAGATGCTGTTCACTTGATAAAGAAAAAGTCCATCCGTCTCTTTGTTAACAAAGGCGCCAGCACCACGTCCTTCTCTTGGCTTCGAACGCCAGTGACAGCCCAAGTTTCCATGCGTTTCAGAACTACACCAAGTAAAACATTAAAAATGTCATAACTTCTCTTATGTTTCAGCCTGAACTGTTCTTACTCTAAATAGCTAGCAGCTAGGTACGTCACGCTGGTCCAATGACCAATCACAGAGCATGTTAATGGTCACGCTGGCCCTGTGACAAATCACACGTCAAAGGCCACATTGAAGACGGCCCTGGACGTCAAAGAATACGCCCAGCATGTCAAACTAAAGATCTGATTTGTTGAAGTCTGTGACAATCAACAGGCTCGTTCGAAAGAGCTGCGCCTCGCCTGGAGATAAGAGCAGGCAGCAGCAGGGGGCGGAGACAAGAAACTGCGGTCAAGTCGGACAGTTTTCAGCTGACTTCAAAGTATTCACAGGAAGTCACAGAAAAAAGGACTTCCTGTTCTGTAGTCTACTTGTATATTACAGATCACGTTTAGATTTAGTCACATGTGTTAAGTATTACAACTACACATACAATAAGAATTTTCCACAACACGTGGTATTGGCTGTCAAATCTAAGAACCAATCAGCTCTCTGATGTGGCGACAGCCAAGCGTTTCCCATCATGCACTGGGCCACGCAGTGGGTGGAGAGCTACTGTGGAGCCTGGCTCTAAAATCGACGGCCGCCTCGCTCTCGTGAGATTATCGTTGACCACGTGTGCATGATGTCAGAGCAAGTCGGACACAAAACTAACCGGCATGCACTGCGCACAAATCGCCGGCGATGGATTCTGCGCAGAACTGGCTCATCTCGAACAAACTTAAAGATACCGTCTTCTTCCATAGAGACATAGAGGTGAAATCTGATTGGATGAGAGCTCTCCTTAACAGAAACTGGAGGCAGCGCGACTGCAAGCAGAGCAACAGACGAAGACAGGAGCTGTGCAATGAGAAAATAAGCTAATAGGGAAAAATAATTATAATACATGTAGTGTATTTGTGAAAAACAATTACATTTTGAAATAGCTGTAACTTTGTGATTCTGTTTAGGCCAGCAGAGAAGGCTTAGCTGGCCCTGACGGCCCACCACTGCACTGCACTAAACTACACTAAACTAAACTAAACCACACTACACTAAACTACACTATACTAAACTAAACTACACTATACTAAACTAAACCACACTGCACTAAACTACACTACACTAAACTACACTACACTATACTAAACTACACTGCACTAAACTATACTAAACTACACTAAACAACCCTAAATGGTGAGAAGGAGCCCGTAGTTTTAATGAAAGCTTAATCATAACCTTATATTCTGCCAACTTTGTGTCGACAAATTTGGGAAAGGGACCAATGGGCAAACATTGTAACCAGCGTGATTATGATTTTAAATCACAGTTTAGGTTAAAATCCTGTTTACCCAAACTACTTTCCTTCCCCCTGCTGAATTACTCTTTATTCTCCTCTTCTATATCTAAACAAGCCGTTTTTCTTCATCTCCTCTTCCCTGATCCGTCCCTCCTCTGTCTCCTGGGCAGAGGAGCAAGCTGGCAGCATAAGTGTTATTCACGGCGTGGACAGAGGGTGAGCTTTATTGCAGGTAGATAAAAAGATACGTCCTTCTGCTGCTGTCTACATGCACTATGTACACTGTCGTTAATATGTGATGTGCTTCTCGGCAGAAAATAGATGTGCAATTAAGTACAATATAAATAGTGTACTTTATGTAGTACAGTGTGTAGACCAACACAGTATACGCTGTGCATCTCTTAAACCTCATGTTTATGTGACCATGTCGTCACAGGATTTGTTTTATGTGGTTTAGATGTAGTCTCTCACTGTGGTGTCACAAGGTGAAAATACAATAAAGTAAAACTTTTTTGACAAAATGGAATCACTTTAGGAATTGATTACAGCTTTATTACCGTCCATCATGTTGTCCTTGGCCCACTTGCATGTTATTAAACTGACTGGTTTTCAAGCCTTTGGATGACACAACGTTTTCAGAGATTATTACGTTGTTTGGTCGAGAGACAGATTTATGTCAAGACCACATTTTTTGTTCGGCCCTTTACATAAAAAAAAAGGAACAATTTATTTATAAAATATGTTTGAAAGATAGTACAAAGCATATCAAATAAAAAACTGAGATTAACAGATAAGCAATTAAAAGAAAATGTAACACAGAATAGTTTAAAAACATAGGGGCTCATAATTGATGAATGTTTTAACCTGGATTTTTGAAGTTGTTATATTTGGTCACATTTGAGATCTTCTGGCTGTTTGTTTGTTGTGTGCAGCCGAACAGCTACAACGTGGAAATAATTCCAACAATTAATTTTTTCCTATTCTATTAATTTAGTATTTCAATTTCTGAGCAGAATAGATGCTTTTTACTTCTGTAGCCTGTTGTGACCAGTTGCCTTCTGGGAAAGTGTTTGTTCAGTATGCAAACAGTGTAAGAAATACACATTTGAATTGTTTCTAATTTATTTAATGAAAAGTTGTTTCCTGGGTCCCCAGCACAAGGACTTGTCAGTCAGACACTTGAACTGCATGTTGTTAAAGATGTTCAGTGTGCAGTCACATATTGTACGTATGAAAGTGATGATATCTGCATTATTATTATAAACTATAGTTGGAAAGTAAAAGTAAGCCTCCAGGTTTTTGTTCAGAAATAGCATATTTTCTAAAGGTAACATGTTTACTTTAATATTGTTCATGCATAAATTGGTGGCTTTGCCAGGGATACAAATCATGGCCAGATTGTACCAAATTGCATCAAATACAGTAAATAATAAAAACGTCTGAGAGGATGCCCCCGACCCCCGAGGTAACGTGCTTTTCACCGTTTAGTGAAACAAAAATATATCCTAGCCCCCATGGAGACATCATGGCTTTCAGATGTCTGTCATACATTATGCTGCTCAAGGCATTATTTAAAAAAAATAAATAACTGAATGCATGCTCTTATGTGTGTAACATCCTCTCACATTGTTAACTTGGTGGGACCTGCAGTGGAATTAGATCTTGCCTTAAACTCAACTCAAAACTAAAGTTCCTCAGAGAAGGAATCTGGAAAAGGCCACACAAAACAGACAGTCTGGAAGGCCGATGCAGGAGGAGATGGGAGGAGCAGGAATGCTGCTGGTTCAGACATCCAATCCCTCTGGTAATTCAGAACATGAGGATGTGTGTGACTGAAGATATTTTATTATCAATTTAGAATACTGATCTCTTGATTCTTACAGATTTAATGGTGATTTAAGTCGCACCGTATGGATAGCGGAGTCTTTGTTCCTTGCTATGGGATGGTGCTAAAGAAAGGTAGAGGAAGAATAATGGATGAAGAAGGAAAGGACATGATAAAGCTATCAAGAGAAGCTATGGGGGGCAGAAAGTAAAAAAAAAAAAGTAAAAAGGTTACCAAGGGCAATGGTGACAAGTAGCAGAGAGAGAGAGAGAGAGAGAGAACCAAATAACAAGGTGAAGGAAAAGGAGAGAACGAGGACGCCGGCGTTGAGGCAAGTGGAAGCGGAAAGAAAAGCAGGAAAATAAAGGAAAAAGCAAGGACAATGGTTGAGAGGGGAGGAGGGATGAGAGATGGAGTGGTAAAGGATGTAGTGTGGATAGAGAGGCGGTGGGGAGGACAGGAGGGAGGAGGAGAAGGAGAAAGGAGGTGGCGGTGGAAGGGCGTGTTTCCACGTCTAAGCGTTTCCTTCAGCCGGTGATTGAGCACCTCTGCCCTGAACTCTGGGTAATGAGCGGAGAGAAAAAGGGAAAACTTCTGCCCCGGAAACTTCCCAAATTATTTAGAGGCTTTATGGTGGCGGGAGAAAAAAAAATTACAATATGCACGATCCACCTTCTCGATACCGGATGAAAAATAATGAAATTCTTTGTGACAGCCCTTCCAACCTCTAGCTGTATAATGATTTTCATACCCCCCCCCCCATCAACCAGCACCGCCCCCTCCGCCCCTGCTCCTCCACCCCAGCAGATCTCTCCCGGAGCCTGTAGTATCCGGGTACATCTGTTTTGCATGAGATGCATAAAATGACAGGACTTAGACAGCCACTGCATCTAGTGACAAAGATTACTGTCAGCCACCTTCGCCAGTTAATACATCATTGCCACTGGTCCGTTCCCTGCCTCTGTCTCCTAGCGACAGCCTATCCCTCAGCAAGGCCCGTGTCATGTGATGAACCCCCCCCCCGCCCCCCTCACTCCCAATCCCCACCCCTCCCCTCCCATATACACACCTCCCTCTGCTACACTTCGGCTTACCTTTTACATTAAAAAAAAATAAAAAAATAAACGAGGAGCTGCTATTTTCAACTTTACATTTTTATTGTATTACCATAAAATATTGGCGAGAGCACAGCATCGGCATTCATATCTGAGGAATTTGATTCTGGTGGTGATTATGCCGCGTTTAGACTTGTTAATCTGCAGCTGCATGTGAAAGAAGAAAGTGGGGGCAGAGGAGGGGAAGAGAATAACATTTGCTTTTGGATATTAGTCCGCCGCCCCTATTAGAGACAGGACAGGGAAACTTTTAAGCCAGCTGGCTGGGAGAGCAGAATAATCATCTCTCAGATGGTCTGCAGGTTAACTGCTGGTCCACCGCTTATTAATACACGTCTGTTTGGATTGGGTGGGTTTGATGGAGTCCTCAGTCAGCCTCCTGCTTCCTGCTCTTTGAACAATGCAGGCATGGCAGAGGGGGCCTAAGATGGGGCTTGAAGGGCCTGTGTGTAGGAACTAATACAGAGAAATGGAATATAATATTCATAACTGTTATATAATAATGTAAAATCACCTAACACATTGTACACGCTATCCCCTTCGAACACTGTTGTATAAGGATGCCCACAAACTAGCATAAACATGTTAGGTGTGGCTGGGCATTACGACGATACATATCGATTGTTAATCGTTTGTATATTTCTTTGTGTTGTTTCGTGTTATGCTACTATTACCGTGTTATTACCGAGCTCGTTTGATGCATGTTGGATCTACACGCAAACGTCTGTCATCCAAATTACAAATATAGAAGATGCCGCAGCCTCGGGCGTGCGCTCTGTGAGTCCTCAGCAGTTTAATTTTGTCATTAATTAATAATTATTAATAACAGCGAACCTGTAATATCAGAACAACACGTGCATACGAGCAGTGCCCCCCCCCCCCCCCCCCCCCCCCGCTGAGTGGCGCTTACACAGTGACGAACACGACGGAGAGAGATTCGCCTTTTATTTCTCTCCGTCCTCGTTGTTATTCCTTTGTCTTACATTCCTCTGTTCTCATTCGCTTTGGATTTAGTTGTTTTTATTGACAACACGCTGCTTTTCCCTTGTCATTATTTCTACCTTTTCCTTCTCTTATCCCTCTCTCTTTCATCCCCCCATCCTCCCCTCCACTGACATTGTAATGTTACTGCACACGACTTTATCTCGCCTGAAAAGGTGAAGCCATGAATGATCTCTCCAATTTAAAAGCACTCAACCCTCACGCCGCCTGAAATGAATATTTTGCATATATTCATGCAACAATGATTCAATTTGAGGATATTATTTGCAAACAGTGGCTGAATTCTCCGCAGCATTAATAACGGAGCGGCGGGGCCGATATCACCGGGATGAAAAATGTATTTATTCTGACATGTTTAGAATGAACCGGCGCGATTAATTAAAAAGTAAACAATAAAGAGAAGAGTCAGATGGAAAAAAAGAGAAAGATAGGACGAGTCAGTGAAAAGGTTCATTGACAATTAGATTTTTTTTTTCCTCGGTTGCCTGTTTGAGTCATTTGGAGGTTGTTTGACTGGAACAAGACGTTGTTACTCTGAGGGGTTTGTGTGGACTTCTCAGCCAAAGACGGAGAATCTGTGGGAATGCTTCGCCGTGTGTTTCCTGCACGTTAAGGAAAGCAGGACCTGCATGCGCTCGCAAACCCTTCCTGCTCTCCACGACACGTCTTTTATCTTTAAAGTGGGGACAGAGTGGACTAACAAGTGTAATTCCCAGGCATTAAACATTACACAATCTGCAACAACACATGAAAGCGGCCTTTCGAATCCCGCGGTGTGAAACCGTGCTGCAGAAGTCTTTAAACGGACTCTCTGCAGCACGACTGGTCTCTGAGCTAATTCACAGGTTCAGCTTTGTGTTCGGGTGAGGGGGGTCGGAGTCATGCTCATGGTGAGCAGTTTGGGAGGTGCAGTGAAACAAGGCCGTGCACCCTCCGAACGACACACCAGAAACACACAGACCAGCATGCAGGATGCTGTGCTTTTTAAAGACGCAATCTTGAAGATCTGAATGATAAAAATGCTTTAAGATTGTTTATTTATAGTAACCACAGAGGACACGTGCTTAAAACACACACCCTGGTCCTTCAAATGTATATACAGGAATTCAAATGTTAAACCTCCAGACTAAATCTGATTAAAATGAATATGTTATTGGAAAAAAATAATGCTATGAAGCAATAGTCCCAGTGGTTGATGAAACTTGCATAACAACATTAATCATATACAGTCCTTCCTGTGTTCCGGGGCCTCACGCTTCCAAAGGCCCGTCCATGGGACCATGTCCCCCAAATGCAGATGGTTCATGATGGGGAACATGACTAAGGGTCCTGAGTAGGGGTATCGGTGGTCGATACTGCGTTAAATACTCGTACTCGCATCGGTTTCAATGGCCGATACCAATAACCGATACTCACTCAACAGTATTTCACTACAACTAACTGGTCGCGCTTTGTGGAGAAGCAACCCCGTGGCGGAGCCGGAGACACTCTTCTCTGTCTCAACTGTCTCAACAGTCTCAACTTCTGAGCAGCCAATCACGCTATCCAAGTTGTTTTGCCGTCCAATCAGATGGCCAGTTTGTCTCAACAGCAGAATCTGGAGCCGCCATCTTGGATCCTCGCTACGCAGCGCTCACTTCTTTCAATAGACAGGAGAAAAGTGAGACGCGAGTACAATACAAGACTTTATCGATATTGTGCTTATTAACCGGTGTTGCATACGTGTGTATGACATATTAGTGCTCATATTAGTGCTCTTGTTAGTGGCTGACAGCCCCGGAGTTACTTGTAATCAGTCCGTCCCAACGCGACGCAAATGTTTCGCGCGACCAGATTACATGTAAAGTCTATGCACAGACGCGTGTGGTTGCGACAGACGCAAATTTACGGCGGCGGCACGTTAGACGCGAGAGTGGAAATTTTCCATATTTAATACATCTATAATTGAGAAGCTCTGCGCGTCATCACCGCCGTCCTGCCGGTTTGACTCAAACTGTTGCTGATCCACCTGAAGTAGCGCTGGCAGCGGCCTCATTCAGACGCTGTTGTGCGGCTACGGATGATATTATTGTAGCCGAGTGTCTGTTGTGTGTCTATATTTGTAATTATAATGAAATGAAAACACGCTGCAGGGTAACTTGAACCACTTTTTTATCTCCTTCACACACGTATATCCCACAATTCCACTCTTTTCCTTTCCGTTTCTCCCTCCACAATAAAAGCACCAGAAACATAACTTGGAACACAGCTTCCTATATAATTGCTCGATACCTAATATTATCGCTTACATTATGAACCCGGACACGGGGCGTTTTATGGTCCGACATTAGAGGGACTTCCACAAGAAGTTTAAAGCTTGGGATAGCCTTCTGTTAATTTTGTACTATAGGCTTGACATAATCTGCAGAGGATAAAATAAAATCTGCCTCCAAATTAATTGCACTTTCATGGAGACCAAATCTAAGAAGTATCGGTATCGGTACTCGGTATCGGCAAGTACACAAATAAAAATATCGGTATCGTATCGGTTTGTAAAAAATGGTATCGTTGCATCCCTAGTCCTGAGTGACCCTCGTCATTCCCAAATTCCCACATGCAGGCGCTCGGCCAGGACCCCTGCGTAATGCACGCCCCCGTTGGTGTGTGAGGATCAGGCAACCCCAACTACGTGTTAGGGTTAGAACGTTTGTGGTTTGGTTAAAGTACGTTTAGACAACAGGCTGGTTCCAGCTCTACACCTGAAATGGACGTTCCCTAGCTGTGTCCGCAGAACATGTAATGGGCTATTGTGATGATCCGGTCAAAGGGAACATACTGTGGAGGATACCTGGGAAGATGAGGCCCTGAAAACAAAAACAAAACTTTTTCAAAAGTGTATAGAATATTGGTGTTGGGTACAGGACACTGAACATCCAACCTTGAAACATAGGACCCTGGGAACATAGGTGCCCCGCCCCCCACAGCATCACACATGCTTGTTCTACTTGTCAGTAGAACCTCTTCATGGCCGACTGGAGCTTTAATGCAGGATCATTGCTGCTCCTTTCCCCAAACCTGTACCTGCACCTGTCTGAAGCACAGCTCCATCGGGAGGGTTTGCTTTGGTCACTCAGTGGGCATGAAGGGCTTGAATGTGAGGACTTGAGGTTCTGGTATTGAACTTGGAGGTTTCTCTCAATTCATTCCCACTCTAAAAGTGCAGCTTACCCTGCAGCTTTGCTTCGGTTAATGTAGTTTGGAATAAGCATGAACCACAGGGGGACGCAAAATATATCAAATTAAAGCATGTCATAATCAGACGTGCAGTTTTGCAACCCAGTCACCAGAAAAGTAGCTTAAGAAAAGAACAATGGCCTTAGCGGACGTTGTTACGTAGCAACGTAGAGGAACAATAGAGTCAACGTTTACTTGTGGTTGGTCGTGAACAGCGTCTCTCGCCGACTGCGACACGTCCACCCTCAAAGGGACGGGCTGAGCTCACACACAACACGTGACACACACACTGTCACCGCATAGCATCCACGTAGTATTACTGGAGTCACGGGGTATCTTAGTCCTGAAACCAGCAACCACACAAGAAGGTTCTGACCACAGACCCTGTGTAAGGAGAGGATGGAGTCATGGTGGCGTCCCGTTGCTTTGTGGACCGCCGTCAGACAGATGAGGACCAAAGAGTCCGGCAGACCAGAACCACGTATGACTGAGTTCAAGTCACCTTTGTCTGAACCTATTTCCTACAGAAATGTAAAACGTTATAGTTGGATATTTAAGGGGGAGTTATGGAACTATTTCTTCACAAAACACAAGATATCCATCCACCTAGTACCTCAGTGCATGCAGTTAGTGATTTGTATGTATTTATTTATCTATCAGGGACAGAGCACATGATGGACATCAGCACCGTTAGAGAGTTGTATCTGTGGTCCCTGGGCAGGTTGCTACGATGCAGTGGCCTCATGTCATCAGTACCATCAGTAGTACACTGTAGTACAACACTATACACCACTGTAGTACAACACTGTACACCACTGTAGTACAACACTGTAGTACAACACTATACACCACTGTAGTACAACACTGTACACCACTGTAGTACAACACTATAGTACAACACTATACACCACTGTAGTACAACACTGTACACCACTGTAGTACAACACTGTACAACACTGTAGTACAACACTGTAGTACAACACTGTAGTACACCACTGTAGTACACCACTGTAGTACACCACTGTAGTACAACACTGTAGTACACCACTGTAGTACACCACTGTAGTACACCACTGTAGTACAACACTGTAGTACACCACTGTAGTACAACACTGTACAACACTGTAGTACACCACTGTAGTACACCACTGTAGTACAACACTGTAGTACACCACTGTAGGACAACACTGTAGTACAACACTGTACGTTACAATAGAATAAAATACACAAATACATCACAACATTAGTAGATGTGTGTGATGACAAGTTCCAGGAAGCTGCACACTGTCAGTTTATTAATGTTTTGTGAAATATTGTTTTTAAGCACATTTTGTATTATGTTTCTTTGTGTATAAAATATATTATTTCCTCTCATATAACACTCTTCAGGTTGCCTGTGCATAATGTCGATGTGGAATAAGTTTTGACATAATATTAAGGGGATCAGTTAAATTAGATAATTATTTAGTCATAACATGTTTGCAGTGGAAAGATGTAACCCTACTTGTCCTCTACTGAAAGCAGCATATATACAGTATATATAGTAGGCTGTGTGCCACTCTGAGTGTGTGTGTGTGTGTGGGGGGGGGGGGGGGGGTGTGGGGGGAGTTCTCTCAGTGTGAATCAGTTTCCTGTGTCATTAGTCTAGATCCACTCTAATGATGGTCCCTCTGGAGCGCCACTTCACACACACACACACACACACACACACACACACACACACACACACACACACACACACACACACACACACAGAAGCTGAAATCCAGCCTGCGTCGAGTGCGGCAGATACGGGAGGCTGCGGTGCATGTGCGAGCATGTGTGCATGTAAATTCCATCATTTATGGCATTATCTGGAGGAGGTATTGTCTCTCCAACGTAATGTATGACTGCCAGGGAAACATGAAAGGACGGAGAGAAGGAGAGAGCGGCTCATATGCATGCAGAGCGCCGATATGCCATAACATATAATGACAGTTCCCGCATGTGGAAGAAGAAACGGCAAGGCAAATGAGAAAGAGAATTAGAGAGAAGGAGGAAGAGAGAGATGAGAGGATGAGGAGGGGCGGGGTGGGGGGGCGCATGGTGAGAAGGCAACGAAGACTGGAAAAAGAGGAAAATAGGGCTTAACTGATGTGGGACTTTTCAAGAGGAACACAGATTTGTTGGGGGGGGATTAAAGATCACTGGTATTTCTCACCACGTTTGACCGGTTCTAGAAATACTGCACTGACCACAGTGAATGAAGAAATCATCACTCGCTGGATGCCAGAAATATCCGTCTGTTCCTGGAGTACAATGGGAACTAAAAGGAACCAAGAACCGGGTGTGAAGGAAGGAGGTGAATATGTAGCGAAATGTGTGGAGAGCTGGGAAGTGGTATATCACAGAAGCATTGAAACAACAACAAGAAGTGTGTGTGTGTGTGTGTGTGTGTGTGTGTGTGTGTGTGTGTGTGTGTGTGTGTATTCTGGGCCTGAATAAAGAGGAAGATGTCTAGCTTTGAAAAATAGCCAGGTGGGTGAATATGACTAGCTCAGCCTTTTGGAAGATCCTGGAGAGAGAGAGAGAGAGAGAGAGAGAGAGAGAGAGAGAGAGACTCTGCTGTCCTGTATTCAGCTTGAGTCACACATACAGTACATATAAATGCATATTTAAAGGCGAGCGGCCCCCGTATACTAAAGCAATAGCTCAACCTTTTAAGGAACCCCCGGTCCACATTGGCAGCAGCACACAGTAATGGTGCGTTCACACTAAACGCGTTACATGCAAAGTCAATGCACAGACGCGAATGGTTGCGAACAACGCAAATTTCCTCCAGGCGGCGTAAACGACACGAGAGTTGACATTTTTCAACGCTGAGTTGCAAAAGCCAATCAGCGTCGAGGAGCTCCGCCCGTCATCACTGCCGTTGCTGAATCAAACTGCTGCTGGTCCGCCTGAAGTAGCGCAGGAAGCGGCCAGCATTCAGACGCAGTTGTGCAGCTAATATAATATTATATCTACATATATAACTATATATCTATATATAAACAATGTTTGTGGGACTTCCACAACAAGTACAAAGCAGAACTAGTGGTTAGTTCAATGGCGAATGGTGGAAATGATAACTAATTTACGGAGCTAAGCCACAAATATAAGCCACGCCCACTTTCAGGCGCGAATGAAGCGAATGAACCACATAAAGTCAAGCCAGTAAACTCACGCGAGTAAAGGTGAACGGTTTTGGTGTGAACGCAGCATAAGAGAAAGATGAAACAGAGGGATAATAGAAAGGAAGAAAGTGAAGACTGTGGAGGTTAGTCAGAAGGTGTGTTCCTCAGATTGTTGTCAGTGTTTTACCATCGGTTTGAGAGGCTTTGTGTTCTCTCTCCTTGTTCTACTACGAGGCCTCCATGCAGCAGCAGCCTGTCTCCTCCTCTGACCTTCAGGTCAGGATCCTGTATGAGCACATATTGAGTGTCATTGTAAAGAGGTTAGAGCTGTGTGTTCAGCCTGGTCTGTGTATTCACTCACGCGATTCACGAGGGCATGGGTCGTGGTTGTCTGGGTCGAGGTCCATGCATTGTACTCATTACATGAATAATTTCTGTCATATTCATTGAATGTGCTGTAACTCTGTTACGTTGATTCTGGTCACATGACATCTATTGCTTCTGTCCATCCGGGGAGAGGGATCCTCCTCTGTTTTCTTCCCTTTTTTTCCCTGTAAAAGGGTTTTCACTATTTTTTGGGGGGAGTTTTTCCTGATCCAATGGGACAGGGATGTCTTATGTGTACAGATTGTACAAATACGATTGTGATTTTAGGCTATACAAAATAAACTGAATTAAATTGAATTGAATTGTATCTGTGCTGCGTTAACGATTCTAGAGATCAAGTTATCAGAATCACATTGAGCTAATCAGTTATTGACTGAAATGACTAAAATATATCTATTTTCCACATTTACTCATGTTCGTACCTGTAGTGTTGGAAAGAAAGGTAACTATTTGGCTGTCTCATTAATATGCCAATAGATTTCTGCCACGAGGAGCCGATGCAGGCGCTTCATAACGTTGTGCTGTCTGCTCGTTGCACCTTTCTTATTTCACAATAACTGGTTGCCTGGTTTCCTGGGACCTGCAACACATGTAAGTGGTACAACTAATGATGACTCCATTCCCATCAAGTGTCCCAGTAAAGCCGGCCATTGAGTCAGCATGCTTTAATAGTGGAGCCCTGGAGTGGAAGCAGCAATCATTAATTAAAGATATTAATTACACCTGTGCAGCTCCTGCTGTGACATGCCTTCATGTTAAGAGTGTATTACAGTTGAATTGGGATGTGTTGAGGTTCAGTTACAGATAATTCAATGGAATAGTTGTGCGGGAACCACCATGTTATTATCAAAACAGATAACTGAGCCCACCACATTTAAGACTAAATGTATTTATTCATTAATATACCCTTAACTTAGCATCACCCTTAACTTAGCCTCACACTTAACTTAGCTTCACCCTTAATTTAGCATCACCCTTAACTTGGATTCACCCATAATTTAGCCTAACCCTTAACTTAGCCTCACCCTTAACTTAGCCTCACACTTAACTTAGCTTCACCCTTAATTTAGCATCACCCTTAACTTGGATTCACCCTTAACTTAGCCTCACCCTTAACTTAGCCTCACACTTAACTTAGCTTCACCTTTAATTTTGCATCACCCTTAATTTAGCTTCACCCATAACTTAGCTTCACCCTTAATTTAGCCTCACCCTTGATTTAGCCTCACCCTTAACTTAGCCTCACTCTTAACTTAGCCTCACCCTTAACTTAGCCTCGCCCTGACCCTCAGAATATCAGCACTCCAGGTTGCTCTCAGGAGCTATGTGATACTGTGTTTTCCACAGGTTTTTTGTTAAGTCATATCTGAACACGGCCCCCTTACCTCACCTTTCCAAGGTATCGTGGGGTTATTCGCCACGTTTCCATGACTCAGCCATGAGTCATGGAAACGTGCATTTTGGAGACAGTCCTCTCAAGAAGAATGGCGCAGGTTAACACGCGTGTTGGGCCTCGCTCCCTGAGCACCTGGAGGGAGCACACGCCACGCGGCCCGGCGAGTTTGCCGGTGTTTACCGCTGTGCACGGCGCGGCGCACAGTTGCGGACTGTCATTCACACTTACACTGTAAATATGGGAAGCAGTGTAGTGGAAGGGATCTGAAAATTACTCCGCCTCGTGCCTCGGTGACGAAATTAATAAACGGAGGCGCGAGAGCGGAACGGGTTTTGACAATGCAACTCTCTCTCTCTCTCTCTCTCTCCCATCACATCCCTTTCTTCTCAGCCCTGCTGTCCTATTTTCTTCTCCTTCGCTCTCTCTCGACTGTGGCCTAATAAGGCTCAATTACACGGCAGTTATTTCATTCATTATTGGCGCGGGCCCTGGCTTCTCTTTGTGGACTCCTAATAAATACTAATGCGGAGAAATAGCCGGGGCCCGGGCTTACTTATGAACCCGTTAATAACCGGGCGCGGCTGCCGTGATGAAAACAGCTTCCTCAGCAGCCTGTCTGGACGCCATGCAAACACAAACACACGATGGAGATGCGGGGAGAAGAAAAGCAGAGGGGAGGGCTAGCGCTCCAGTTAGCCTCTGAGACGACGCTCCCGCAAACGACAACCGCCGACAATTAGCGCATCCGGTAACCTGATGCGTCTTTGTCCGCCTCAATCACAGGGAGATGCCACTCCAGGTGAGCATCGGGGCGAGGAAGCCTTCAGCGTCCCTCCGATGGATTGTTCCATCGTCGGCCCATGGAAAGCGCCGCCGGGCGCGTTAGCGGCGAGGGAGGGAGCGCAGCCCGTTGGGTTTGAAGGTGGCGGCTGTGTGTTTGTGTTTGGATAGCGAGACAAAAAAATGTATATCACGCGCCCATTCCCATGAATTTATGTCCCCCTCGCCCGCTTCCTCTCCCATGACAGACCTCGATATCTAATGGAAATCACGCTATATACCACAAAAAGCTACCCCCCCCCCCCATCACACTGCTAAATCTGCCCTCCCGGAGCTCGTACGCTTTCATTGGGAATCAGACAGACAGGCTCTTTATGGCGGTCTTTACGACTCCGACTGAAATAACGGTATTCCCCGGTGGGAGATAGAGTGGTGGTAGGGAAATGTAACTGTATACGTTTACTACAGCGAAGAGAAGGAGGGAGGGCACGCGTAAGGGGAGAGATGTCCCAATACTGGTGAATCAGAAGAGCCCCCCCCCCACACACACACACACACACTCACACTCACACACCCCCATCCCTCACATCCACCTCATAAAGCTTTCTCGATCTGGCACGTTTCATCTGTCCATCTCCATCTCTCTCTCCTCGTCTTTGTCCATCTTCTCTCTCTCTCTCTCTCTCTCTCTGTCTCTCTCTCGGGTTTAACCAGCAGCGGCCGCCGTGGCAGAGATTGCTGTCCGAGGTTGTCTTGTGAGATGAAAGATGGCACGGCTGTGGCGCTCGGGGGACGATCGCACCCTCTGTGACACACACACACACACACACAGTCTCTCTCTCTCTCGCCCTCTCTCCCTCACACCCACGTACGTCCTGCTCTTTCATTCGCCGCCGAAATGGTCCCTGCCTGGGCTAATTTACATAATACACTTCTGACACCTTTACTTTATTCATCAATCACACCCAGGCAGCTTCTCCAGGTCCGGGCTTTTGTCTGAGCATGTCTGTGGCCGTGTAAGGCGAGGCACAAAAGATTCATTTCACAGCTTCTTTTCTTTTTCCCCTTCTTTTTCTTCTTCTTCTTCTTCTCTCTCTTCCATCCCTGTTCCTTCTCCCCCCCTTCATGCTTGTCCTCCTTCTCCTTCCTCGTTCATCCCTCTCTTTCATTTCGCAGACACAAAGCCCGCAGAATGACAGCAGCCAGATAATGAAAACAACAATGCAAGTCCCCCCCCACCCCCTTCCCCTCCTTTAACTCAGGTCGTATTCCGCGTTTCTCTCCGCAGTGTATTATTCCCCTCTTCCTCACTGTCTCTCTATCTTGTTCATCCTCTTCCTCCACCATCTGCTTGCAGTTCTTTTTTTTCCTTCCTTTCATCTTCGTCATCCTTCCGTACTGTACGAGGTACGTTTTCCTGTCGGTCCTCATCCTGCTCTCCTCCACCTGTCCAACAAGAACCCCCCCATTTGTTTTTCAAATGTAAAACCTTATTCCCGCGTGCCGTCGGTGGGAGTTTTAAGTGTTTAAACTTGTAAAAAAAAAGTAGAAAAAAATGATAAATCATCCTGCGTGATTAGGACAATGAACACGGCGAGTTGTTTATTAGTTTCCTCCATCGTTATCGACTCGCTGGTGTGCCTCACATTTCAATTACCTGAAATAAATGAAATAGTGATGAAAAACTCACGCTCGTTCATCGATGGAGATATGAGGGCAACTGTCGCTCAGATATAAATTTTTGAACAGATGGGTTGCCATGAGGGGCCATATCTCCCTTTCAATTAAAAAATCCCAAACAGTCATTGTCTTAGCCGTCATGCAAAAAACACAGATGGGTTTTGTTTGCGTCCATGTAAATCTGAGCCTTTTATATTATTCTTTATTTTTTTACAGTCAGGTTTCTCCTTGGCCACCGGTGCACTGTTGCAGTTGTACTGGGTGGCTCCCAGCATGAGACGGAGCCGGGTAAATCCAGGTATGAAAAACAGGACTGGTTTTTGACCTCTGACCTCAGGGTCGCAGCCGCTGCAGAAGAAAAAACAGAGACCGCACACCTGGTGTGAGCGCTCCCCCGACCCCCCCTAAGTCTTTTGCCCTTGCCCTGTCCCCCCACCTCCAACACACACACACACACACACACACACACACACACACACACACACACACACAAACTACTCACACTGTGTGGCATCTGAACCCAGCCAACGGGATAATTGGCCCCAGAGGCCAGTTTAGCAGGATGGAAAAGCAGCATCCCAGCGAGCGGTGGAGCTGCGCTGGCGTCCGTGTTGCATTGTTGACCCGGCACTTACGCCAACTGTTCTGTTTGTTTGAGTCCAAACGCACAACTTATAGTTCCAATCTTTTTAAAAGAGACCAACAATCAAGACCAATAGTGACCAGACTCCTCTTTTGGCATCATAGTTAACTGACTGATTTATTCTTTCTATATTCAGATTCAGGTTAGGGACAACGCAGGGCAGTGGTTCTCAACCAGGGGATCTTCAGGGAGTTCCAGGGGATCTAGCAACCAATGAACAGAAGTTTCCATATCTGGAATGTGAATGAGTGACATAGATACACCCTATTAGAGACCTGTCAATCACCTGGTAGCCCCACCCCTAAAGCATCCCCTGCATTATGGTCTGTTTGACTCTAAATTACCATAATTTACTAAATGAACATCATGCTGTATTGAAGAAGACTTGAAAGTAGAGATTGAGACATAAACTCATGTTTACAATGTTTACTGAGGGAATACATCAAGAGAGAAGAAGAGTCATTTATATAGACTTCTATACAACCAGAGGAGTCGCCCCCTGGTGGTCAGTAGAGAGAATGCAGCTTTAACACATGAAGCATAGACTTCTATACAACCAGAGGAGTCACCCCCTGGTGGTCAGTAGAGAGAATGCTGCTTTAACACATGAAGCATATACTTCTATACAACCAGAGGAGTCGCCCTCTGGTGGTCAGTAGAGAGAATGCAGCTTTAACACATGAAGCATATACTTTTATACAACCAGAGGAGTCGCCCCCTGGTGGTCAGGAGAGATAATGCAGCTTTAACACATGAAGCATAGACTTCTATACAACCAGAGGAGTCACCCCCTGGTGGTCAGTAGAGAGAATGCTGCTTTAACACATGAAGCATATACTTCTATACAACCAGAGGAGTCACCCCCTGGTGGTCAGTAGAGAGAATGCAGCTTTAACACATGAAGCATAGACTTCTATACAACCAGTGGAGTCGCCCCCTGGTCGTTTTGACCATGTTTACGTTTTTAAAATATTCATATCTTCGCGATAATTCATCCCAGAAATATGGTTCGACTTCTAGCGGATACAGTAGACTTCCTGCTTCCATTGCCCGCCTCCTGCAACATCCTACTTGATTCAGCCAAGGAGATAGGGGCATTGGCGTGTCATATGACATCCTTCATCCTTCACGAAATCCTTCACTGTGATTTGTTGAATCCTGTGTCCATCCACCTGTTGTGAAAAAAAAACTAACCAATGAACACTCAGAAAAACTCAAAGGACTACACACCTGAGGTATATATTTATAAACACGCTACAGTTTTCAGTCTGAGAGAAGCAAGATCATGCCGCCGACTAAGCAGTTCAACACGGAGGAAGCACTTTTGGTGATCTGGGGAAGCAGCGACGAGGATGACGGCGCAGCGTCAGAGCCTGAAGACGGGTAAGTGGTTTACTACTGTGCGATTGTAACTATATCACCGTCAACTTTCTTTGTTACTGTCCGTACGACGGTACCGTGCAATCGTAACTATATCACCGTCAACTTTCTTTGTTACTGTCCGTACGACGGTACCGTGCAATCGTAACTATATCAGCGTCAACTTTCTTTGTTACTGTCCGTACAACGGTACCGTGCAATCGTAACTATATCACCGTCAACTTTCTTTGTTATTGTCAGTAACTCTGTCTAGTACTGTTTACAAAGGGCACACCGTGCATACTGCTGCGCCAATGTTTTACGACCACCGTCATCTTCAGTGATCTTAGTACTGTTTACAAAGAGCACGTGGTGCACGCTGCTCAATCATTACGACCACCGTCATCTTTCTTTCAACTAACGAGTATTAATTTATTTTACAGAGAGGATTTACAGCTGCAGCAGCCTCCGAGTCTGTCTCTGCTTGCCACTCCACCACAGCCATCCCCACCACCACGGCCAGCAAAGGGGTCGCGTGCTGCCCGAGGACCACCCCTGCCAGCCAGGTCATCAAAGAAGGCAAGACATATTTACATTGTAAATAGTCTGAATGTGTATATAGTTTTTTTCTGTTTATTTTGAACATGCAAATTCTGTACATACTTTTTTGGGTATAATAAAAAAAAAAAATAATAATAATTGTTGTAATGGTCATTTTTCATTTGCACACACCCCATGAAGCTTGATATGCAGTATAAAGTCATTTATCAGTCCCATTTTTATCATTTTGGTGAAAGGTGTGACAGACACATTTCTACTCAAAAAATGACAATAAAAAATTTGGTTTTAGACATTTATTTACATTTTTTTTTTTTATTTATTTACATCTGCTTTTGTGAACCTAATGCCTTTGGTAAACCAATTTCAAGCACCAAAACAGTTTGACCACCTGAGTAAAGTTATGTTTTCACAAGATATATGAAGAATTTCCAAAATCGAGATTACATTTTTCAGTTTTAGAGTCATATTTTCTCTTTACACTTTTGCCTTATGACAATGGTGCCTCACTATATAGAGAGCTGAGATTGTTTTGCAATTTTTGATGTAAAACATGGGTATGTATCTTATATGCAAGTGCTTTAAAAAGGTGAATTTAAGAAATTATGTAAAATCGAGAAAATGACCTTAGGGTCCAGAGGGTTAAGACATGATGCATAGACTAAGGGACATTAGAGATAATTAAAATGCCCCAAAAAAAATCAAAGGCAGGAAGTAAAGTGATCTAAAACAAAGAGGAGAGGTGAGTAATACAAACAAGAGGGAACACTAAACATAAACAATATGAATAAACAACACATAATCTCAGATTGTAGCAGTTTGCACATACGGAACCTCGAGCAGTCAGACGTCCTCTTTTACCAGGAAGACCAGGAGAAGGCCTCAGTCTGCAATCTGCTTCCAAGCACGTTGTGCTCCCAAAATACGTGTGAAAATTGTTTGAATATTACCACAAATTATCAAACCGGTAGATATGGTTCTGAAAAATAAAGTGACATTGTGTGTTGATTTCTTTGTTTGTTTTTATTGTTCTCCGTGTTGTACATTTTGTGGTTTTTTGTTTGACGCGCGGGGCACAAGCGCACTAATGAACATGAATGAACCTCTGAAATGATCTTCAGACTTCCCACTTCTCCGAGCAGGTGTTTTGGAAGTCTGGGTAACACCCCCGCCACACACACACACACACACACACACACACACACACACACACACACACACACACACACACACACACACACACACACACACACACACACACACACATTCTTTCCCCAGTGCTTGTTCCCTCCCCTCCATTTTCTCCCCTGAAGAGAATTAACACTCGCCTCCCACCCCAGTTGGCGAGGGGAGGGGCAGCAGGAACGGAGAGGTGGAGAGGGCGGAGGAGTGTCGAGAGCCTGATTTATCTGGGCCTGTCAGGCCCTGTGAGGCCTCATTGGGTGTTTACGTGTGTGTGTGTGTGTGTGTGTGTGTGTGTGTGTGTGTGTGTGTGTGTGTTCGTGTCTGGGGAGGTGTGGGGGGTCTACAGAGAGGTGGAGGAAGAGGGTGTTTACAATGGGTGCAGGAAAAGAAGTGTCTCTCCCACCTTGGCCCCTGGGTTGGCACAGCGGAAGCCCCTCTGTCTCATTAGGGGTGTGTGTGTGTTTGTGTGTGTGTTATGGGGTGGGTGGGGGGTGCAACAGTGTGACAGTTCAAAGTGACATTCACACTTCCTTCTTTTTCTCCTGTCCTCCCTCTTACTTTACAAGTACACACACACACACACACACACACACACACACACACACACACATGAATAGAAAGGAAAAGGTGTCAATGTGTGACATTAGTCCTGATGCCTTCATGATACCTCGTCCACCACACAATCTAACCAGTGCGCACACACACAATGTTCGCACCACTTTTCCTCGCTAAACTGGGAGATCTTACTTTTTTCTCCCAATCCACAGTGGGGTAAATAATCTGTACCTTTAGCACAATTTTAGCCTTTTTTAGAATCTAGACGAGTGATTCTCTCAGGGATAATATACGGCCCTCTTACGACGTACCAATTACCCACTGCCTCTAAAAAATGTTAACCTTGCAGAATTAGGCCAACCCCTCGCTGGATGTAGTAAAGTGGCTTTCTATATCCATACGAACATGTGCGACTTTCTGTTTTTTTCTGTACTCTTTGAGAGGAGGATTCATATCAGGATGTTTGTAACGACGACAGAGAATAATGAGGCGACATGGAGGTAGTGCTCAACATGGGTGTGTGCATGTGTGCCCATTAGGGCATTTTAGTAGTCATCAACTCTACCCTAAATGTAGTCAATTCATTGAAGGATATATATTATTATGTCATTTATTAACCCAATATTGTGTGTTATTTTTGGGTATATATAATTACATTTGTTTCACCCAATATTGCTGATTAATCAACAACATCCCAAATACAAGCAGTGAAAGGTTAACTTCTGTCTTCCTTCCATGACCGGTACAATTCATCCGCAAAAGATTCATAACTGTATCGCTGTGTCCCGTTAGTATTTCTTTGATATACAATGGCAAAGTTTTCTTTTTTATATTCGTAATTTTAACAATATCCGCACACGGCTACTAGAAGCCAGCCCGACAGTAAAGCAGACAGAACCAAGCCACAAGTTTGGCCACTCCCACACAGCCTCATGACCAATCAACACCTTCCCCTCCCACTGTGTCAAATATCGCAACTCGGTCAGTACTCCTGAAGTTCAAACTATGACGCTGTACCAGCATTACAGTATTGTAATTTATAATAATAATAATACATTTAATTTATATAGCGCTTTTCATGATACTCAAAGACACTTTACACAACATGTACCAGCCCCCGCCCCCCCATACATACTCATCCCATACTCATCCATCCAATGTGTTGATTGGTCAGATACCAGGTCTGCCCCAGAAAACCTGGGAGCTCTATTGGACAATGGGTACGGTACCAATTTTACATATACATATTTGCACGATGCACTTGGAGGCCGTCCTATCAACATCAGATCACAATTCAATTTTTCTATCATAAAAGTTGAGGTTTAAACTTCATTATTGTCCCTGGAAACATAAATCTCCCAATGAAGGGACTTTGTAGTGGGATTGTTCTCTCAATGGCTGTTTTTTCCCGAGGTTTAAGAATGAACTTTTAACCTCACCTGCGAATGCAGATGTTCTTGCATGTCGTTATAGCAGTTTTTTGGGCTGCAAAGAATAATGACATTTTGTTGCATCTGGGTATTGGAAACCAATCAAGGCCTTTGCGATACCAGTCGGATCACTTTCACAACCATCCTCTATCACTGGCATTGTGCAGCGATGCAGCTATTAACCCGACACCTCTAGTTTGGGCCCCGCAAGTATTTCCTCACATTAGCATACACAATTTATTTCACTAAACCCATTAAAACTAATAAGCACACAATTACCAAGCACGCAGTGGAGGAAATATGCATATAAAAAAAAGCCAGAGCTGTCATATTGTCCTGAGCGTGTGCCAGGCTCTCCACGCTGACCATGTGGTCCAGGATTATAATAAGAAGTGCTCTCTGAAGGAGGCAGCTCCGACTACTTTTACAGTCACGGCTGTTCACTAATTGGACAAACATAATTATTGAGTTCTCTGGAAAATGGGCGTTGCTTTAATTCGTCATCCCATTCTTTTCGACAATTTGTGCATCCATCCATCCATCCATTATCTAAACCACTTATCCTCTTTAGGGTTGCGGGCAATTTGTGCATGTCCAATCTAAAGGTACGAGTTGTGGCATATGGTTGCCTCAGAAGACAATGAGACTGGGGGAAAAAAGAAGCTGTGTGAATGTCTTTTTTTTTAACTGACAGGGAGCAACAATGAAAAATATGATGGATAGCAATGGCATAAATTAGCAGGCACGCGTTTCTTTTCTCTTCTGATTTCTTCTTCCAGGTGCCCTCTCCCTCTCTCCTCCCCTCTGTCACTTGCAATCTCGCTCTCCCTCCCTCCTTTCGAAGCCCGGCTCCCACTGATCTATCTTTCTCTCCTTTAAAGATGGGCAGAGTGTCACATGGAAGAGAGTAGGTGTGTGGGGGGGGGGGGGGGGTACGCGCTATGCAAAGCAGGGGCCTCGGTAGCCAAAGTCGGCGGGCTGAGATGAGGTGTCAGCATTGCAACGGGCACACTGATGTATGAATGCGGCGAAAATCAAACGCGTCACTCGACAGACGAGGTGTGGGGGTGGAGGTGGGGTGTGGGGGTGGAAAGGTGAAAAAGCGTGAGCAGCTGTACATCGTGCTACCATCCCTCCCTCCCTCCATCACTCTTCCGTTCCTGCCTTTTATTGTTGCACTACACTTCATTTATTTATTTATTTTCCTTTTTTTTTCTTCATCTCTAACTCTCCGCCGCTCTTCCCCCCCGTTTCGGTGCCGCGGAAGAGGCCACGGCCCTAACAAGGTAGAGCGGTCACGAAGAGAGAGCGACAGAAATAAAGAGACGGAGAGGGAACACAGCTACTCTGAAGAATATTAGCATATCCCCTAAAGAATAACAACTAAATTGATACAGAATGGACCCTAACCCCTCCTTCCCCCCCCCCACCACACCCCTCCACTCACCCCCACCCCCCTCCTCTGTTTTCTCTCTCAGAGACCTCTCCCAAGGTGTCATGGTGTCTTATTCATTAATATGTGTAAATCCTTGTTTTCGTCAACACGGCGGACGGCGGCCGACACCGCCGAGCGGCGGCGGCCCGCCTGACTCTCTGACTCCGGTTCACTCGTCACACGTGACGAGTGAGAAAGAGCTGGGAGGAAAAGAAAAAAAAAAAAAGAAAAGAGGAAGGTGAAACAGAGGTGGGAAGAGGAAGAGAGAACAATTCACAATCTGCAAGCTTTCAACAGCGAGTTGAAATGTGGAGCCAACGTGGACTCAGATGTTTTCTATTGTTTTGTATACGTTGCACGGTTTTTAGTTTCATCTACCAACTAGACTGTGAAAGGATTAGTGAATGTCAGCACATCTGTGATGACTGTATGTCGGGACAATATAAAAGACAACGCTTGTTTTTTTTTTCATTTAAATTGTTTTTTTTTTTAAATGCAATATATATATATATATATATATATATATATATATATATATATATATATATTTGAGTATTAATACTATTATACTCCTGTATCTTTTGCCAGACGGCTGCAGGGTGAACAGGCTGGTACTGGGGTCGCGTTCTGCCAACTGAAGCCGATGTGGAGACGTCTTAAAGCTGCATTCTCTCTCCTGACCACCAGGGGGCGACTCCTCTGGTTGTATAGAAGTCTATACTTCATGTGTTAAAGCTGCATTCTCTCTACTGACCACCAGGGTTGACTCCTCTGGTTGTATAGAAGTCTATATAAATGACTCTACTTCTCTCTTGATGTATTCCCTCAGTAAACATTGTAAACATGAGTTTATGTCTCAATCTCTAGTTTCAAGTCTTCTTCAATACAGCATGATGTTCATTTAGTAAATTATGGTAATTTACAGTCAAACAGACCATAAAGCAGGGGTTATTTATGGCGTCTCTATGTCACTCCTCATCATTTCAGATCGGGTCACTTCCTGTTCATTGGTTAATAAAAACATGGCGACAGCTGTAATCCAAGATGGCGACAAACTGAGGCTTCTTGACGTCAGTCCACAAAGCAGGAGGTGACGTCACGATGAGTGTGTTCACTTCTTATAGACGGCCTGCGTTTAACAGTCTTTGGGCTCTTCGCACGCAGCTCTTCTCACCAATATCCCTGATGCTCGGTAGATGGGTTTCTAACGATGTTCTGCTTTTATTAATCACTGCAGCCCATGCTGGCAGGCCAGATTCAGTCAGGATGCTTTCTATTGCTCCTCTGTAAAAGTTAACAAGAACATGGCACAGGATGTTTGCCCTCTTAAGTTCCTCAAGAAATAAGGTGTTTTTCACCAGAACGGAGATGTGTGATGACCATGTAAGGTTCGTGGTGCTAATTTCCTGGAACTTGGGATCCCCCATGATGCATCTTAATGCCAGGCCTGAACCTGGCCAGATATCTAGTCAACCTTACAACATGTTAAAAAGATGTACCCTCCACTTTCTCCTTGCTGTAAAAGATATAGGCTGTAATGTTAACGTGACGCAAAATATAAATATGTCATATTTTGACCCGAATTGAAAGTACTAAAGCATTTAAGCATATCAAGTTGTTTTGTTCCTAAGTGCACTCATAGAGGTATTTCAGATGAGTCATGCCTTTTAAGAGCGCATAAGTGGAAACAGTCACAGCCACATTTGAAACCACTTAGTTGGAACAACAGAAAAAGAATGCAATTTGCACCGTTGGAATTAAGTTGACTGACTTGCATGTTGTGTACTCACTTCTTTTTTCCCATACTAGAAGAGTCAGTTTGCTCAGTGAACACTCTGACTTATACTGGACATAAATCATCAGATATGGAGAAAAAAATCAATTAATGGCTCAGGCAATAAGCAATAATCTCTAGCTTCTCTGACGTGTCGGGATGGAGCGCTCGTGACACTAATACACGCTATGTTATTTGAATAGGGTCTGAAGGATTACTCCATTGATTTTATTACAGAAACAGCAAATTCATTTAAATAACACTACTAATGGGAGGGTGGAATGTAAAGGTTGGCTGATGTACAGGAAGCACTGCAGGGTCTGTGAAGGCTTCGAGTAGGCCTGTATTCCTTACAGCTACTGGCATGATAATTACAGCCAAGCCTTAATGGCCCAATTTATATAGATAAAATCTGAAATTCCTGTAACTTATTTATTTATTATGGTATTAATTCCCCTATTTATTTAGTGTTTCTATTATATTTTTGCATTTATACTTTTTAATATATATATATATATATATATATATATATATATATATATATATATATATCTGTATTTTTTTTTACCATTACATTTCCCAACATATTTATTTCCCAAAACTGTTATTATTATACACCTGATATATTCTTCAGTTAGAGCTCAGTCCGATGGAGCTAGAGCTACAGGGGCGATGCCGTCCAGTCCGAAGGGTCCTGGATCAAGATTCTGAACCCCAAAGGTCTCCCAAAGGCGGTTCCATGGGTTTGTGAGCCAATGAGCATGAGCGGGTGGCACCTCGTGTGGCAGTGTAAGAATGTCTGTGGGAATGTTGACATGTAGGCACGGCGCTTTGAGTGGCCGGGAGACTAGACGTGCTTTTATAGAAATGCCAATTACCATGCAGTTTCTGCATTGAGTTATTTACTTATGTTCCTTTTCATCCATGAATTCAGATGAAAAAAGACAATATTGTGAGGCCGTATGTATAACTGGTTCAATGTCAGCGCTTACAAACCGACGGTAACGTCTTACCCAAGCTGTTTCAATTCAGTAGTTCTTGTATCACAGCAAGCAGCAAAAAAATATGTCTTTGCATCCGGAGCTTGCAGTCGCTTACATTAAACCCACGTTGCATTGCAAACAGCTCCTCCATTACCGAGGCCGCCCCGCTGTGAACTCTCCCCCCAGCGCGTGCAATCCGCACGAGGCGTGAGTGATGCGTGGCGCCGCGCTAGTATGTTAAGATTTCATTTAGATTTCATTCATGTTTTGAAATATCTCTCGAACGGCGCCTGCATGTGAATATATATTCCATGAATGGGAAATGCCTGGACGCGTACGCGTGCGTGTGTGTTTGTGTGCATCCCCGTGCGGTCGGACCATTCGTTCGGGGAACAAGGCCCTCGCCATTTTCAATTTCCAGAGGTGTCAGGCTGACCCGGAAAAGGCTGGAAGCTGATACATCACCCTGAGCCGCCGGCCCGATTGTGTGTCTTCACTTCATACACAGATATCCTCAAATATATGAGCGTAAATTCAGAGCTATTGTCGAAGTCTAACACTGGCAGGTAGCAATAGCGCCGGCCGATTCCCCTGATTATACCCACAAACGACAGGTTAACTTGTTATACCGGGCATGGCTGGACACAGATACACTCAGGATGGAAAGCGCTTCTCCTTGCCGCCAACACAGATAAGCAGGATTGCATTTGAATGGCCACAACATTTGGCAATGCAAGGCGCATTCATTTGCCCGAGTAATGTCTCGATTGTTCGGCTATGGGGCGTCCCCGTCTCTCCCGTGTGCTCCTTTGTCCCGATGCTGCAGCATCTGCATCAAAGCACGAACGCACACACATGCACGGAAACGCACGGAAACGCACCCAAAAGCACCTTTTCACTGTTTAAACTTTTGTATCCCTTTTTCTTTGCCAGTGTTGTGAAGAAATACGTCAACGATGACTTCAGACAGAACATGAACTGCGGTCTCCTGGGTGAATGTCCGTTGTTTCTTTGAGGAATGAGTGGCTCTGTATGATGACCGTACATGTGTGTTGCCACGTGCACACCCCATACACTTGAACTATCTTTGTGCACCCTCACCTTCACGATGTACTTTTCTCTCTAATACTCACAAATGTGCACACACACACACACACACACACACTCACGACAGATAGCTGCTGTCGCTCTCCGTGCGCCGCTCTGCTCGATGGGGTTATTGTTTGCAGTGTGTGCGTGCGGAGAGGAGGAGCAGCATGAGAGAGAAGCAATGCAAACATAAAACAAATGGATGATGTGCGACGGACACGAGGGGATGAGCTGGATACAGAAGTGTGGCTTTTCCCCCTCTGCTCTCCTGACCTCACGCATCCGCAGACACGTGACGTCACGTGACCCCGCGCGCAGTCGTCATTTTAATAACGTGCTCCCGGATCTCTGTTTTTATTATATGTGGTAATATGAGATCTGTTTGGATTTGTGTTTCTCCATATATATATATATATATTCAACAAAGCCTGATACTGCTGGTGGAGTTTTGTTGGACATGGGGGAATCCATCCAGCAAGGTTTATATTCAGGGTTGAATAATGTTCAGTTCAAACCAGATATTGCCGGGTCAGAATGGGTTTTCCAACATCTTCATGGCGTCTAAAATTGGTCCTGAGGCTTTTTCAGTCATGGAGATTTGGCAGATTTAAAGATACCAATGATCTGTTATTTGTGTTGGCCTTAAGACACCTTTATCAGTTCAAGAAGCTCCTGAGCTATATCTGGCTCTTTGCCTGCATATATGTGGGTCTTTTATTAATATCCTGTTGTTTTTTTTTATTAAATTAATCAAAACTGTAATTACATCTTATATGTTAATCATTGCCCTAATGTGAGAGTCAATCTCTTAAGTCAAGGCAAAAAATAAAAAAGCGGCACACTTTGTAACTAATCACACACTGCTACTCAAACTAACCCAGGTCTGTTGCCATGGTGTTTCGTCATCGTCCTCACACGCTGTGGCGTAAAAGCCGAGCACGACAGTGAGCGTCGGATACAGAAGTAGCTCGGCATGTTGGGAAATATACGTATTCACTTTCTTTATGAGACTTCGATAAAGGGATTGATTGATTGGCTCGAGAGACAGCTGATTGGACGGCCGTTATCAGTGGTCATCGCTTCCATTCGAATGCTTCAGAACGGCCACTTTGTAAAAGTCAGACGTACTACCACTGGGATGTAATACAAATAAAACAACTACTCGGTATCGGTTGGAGGAGTTGGTGGTTTGGTGTCAAAGCAGTTGGTAGGTTCCATAACAAAAGCACCGGCCAGCTTTCAGGTCCCTGCAAAGTAAAGAAGTATAGCTGTTTTACGCTATTCTTTTTAATGTATTATTTATTTACATTTGGTTCCTGACTGGTTGGCTGTACTGAACGACCTTTAAAAGCAGTGCTTTGTTGCCAGAAGCATAAGTATGTCAGGTACAGTATTCCCTTTAATAGACATCACTAATTAGAAGAATCAGCACCTTTTCTCATGGAGCCAATGAATGGTTGCACGTGAAAATAACATGGAAATGCAGACGTGGAGCATTCCTTCTCTGGTCCAGGCTTCCATCCCCGTGCGTTTGCGTGTCCTTCTAATCCGGCAGCCGCGGCTCCAGGGCCCGGCTGCAGTGGGAACGGGTTTACGGGTTTACGAGTTTACGGGATGCTGTGTTTACGAGCAGCTGAGGAGAAATAATGGGGTCGAGTGTCTCCCTCCTTCGTCCTTTCCTCGCTCGGTCCCTCTCTCCCTCTCCCCAGGCCTCTTCTATTACCTGCCGGCTGGAGGACTCAGGAGTATCGTTTAATAAAAGTTAATCATGAGAAACTTGTTCATTAATTACAGTTCAGGCCGGCTGCCTGGTCGCCATGGCATTTCTTCCCCATGCTAAGGTTTGTCTTTGGACTGAGCTAAACCCTTTGTTTCCCCCTCCCTGTCTTCGCTTCATCGCTTGTTCACACTCCAAACGTCGGCTGGAATCATCCGGTCAGTATTCCTCCAGTCGTATGGTCAACACACACACACACACACACACACACACACACACACACACACACACACACACACACACGTGTGTACGCACACACAGACATTCGTGGGTGATACAAAGCAGACTTTTGTAGGTTATGGCTGCGAGGGCGAAAGTAACATTGTGTTGTTGGAGAGTTCAAAGTTGGACCTTGTTTATCTTTTTGTCAGTTATAAAAACACGCTGCTCACCAAGTAGTCTGAGGACGCAGTGACATCACTAATGTAGACCAGAGCAGCTGATCTGAAGCCCTTTATTCAAGGTGGAACTCAGCTTGATAGCTAGTAACGCACCACGTGTGTTACATAACTTACATCCATCAGCAGGTGAGATATGCAACAAAGGTAAGGTGAAATAAGTCAACGATGACTTCAGACAGGACATGAACAGCGGTCTCCTGGGTGAATGTCCTTTGTTCTCCACGAGGACTTAGACCTCTGGCGTCCTTAGAGACAGCCCTGCATGTCCTCGCTCACCACTATATGGGTTATTATCAAATTATAGTGCAATTGTTTTGTGGCTATGAATACAAACAGCGAACGAGCTGCACGTTACCCGATAAACCGGCGACTAAGCGAATGTTCACATGTTTTTTTCTGTTTCTTTCTGTTTCACACTTACACGCTTGTTACGATGTATTAAACCATGCATCTCGGGTCCAGCTGGATTGAGGCCGGGCAGTCGGCCGGGGCTTCACGCAGACGCGTACCGGCCGCAGAAGACCAACACGTCCGACGGCACAAAACCCAGTGGTCCGAACTCCTCCTTCCTCTGAAGGATGATGGAAGCACCTCCTCCGCTGCTAAGCAAGGCTCATATTTCAGACGAGTCCAATAAAGTGACCTTTGTGTCCCGCCTGATGGTTTCAAAGTAAGAGCAACTTGTTTCAATGGGCTGGCAGTAGCTCTGATCAATAAAGCCGTTTGCAAAATACTATTATTTAAAAAGGTTCAATGATCTTCTCCATTGAGTTTGGTCTCATGTGCGTAAGCGGCAGCCGTGGCCGGGCGCGTTCGGCCTGACAGGCGGTCCATCTGCGAATCCTTTTAAGGATGCCTAAGGGACTTTTTTTCAAATGTGGATCAAACATCCACTCGGACTCAAGGATGAACGGATCACAGCGTGGTGGTCAAAGGTCACTGTGACCTCACAAAACATGACAATTTCACACAACTGCTTGATAGGCTTAATATGATGATATTTTGGACAGACATGGATGTAAACTTACCTGGTTGGTGGAGTCCTACAACCACAACTTGGTCAATCTAGTTTCATCTGTGAAGAGGCCTCTAAACGTCACCCAGCAATCAGGGTTATGCCATCTGTGGAATGCTGCAGATACGTGCCAACACAAAACTTCTTTGCTCTTTCCTCTTCCAAAATTCTTCCGAGAATCATTTAGCTTTCCTCACCGCTTCCTTAAATTAAAAAAAGATGACATAATGAACAACCTCCGAGCCAGGAAAGGCTCATATATCTATCCTGCTGTTTTTATATCTGAGAAGTGAATGGATGAACAAAAGCGTCCATACTGCGGTGTTATGAAATGTGTACTGTTATTAATGTACAGCTTAGGCTTAGGAACGCAGCGTGGTTTCCTTCTGTGAAGTCTGATCACATGATGGCTTTTAGCAGTAGATGGCTGCCAATTGCGTAATGCTGTTTGCAAGGCTCCTGCCTAATTAGTTGAATTAAATATTGTCAGTATAATGTCACCTTGTGTGGATGTGCTTAGAAAAATGCACATATGGTTAGTTTTTTCATTAATGTAAAATGACAAAACTCGTTTTTAACGAAACATATGCAATTTACTTCAAACTTCCAAATACTACAATATATTCACACACCTGTGACTTGAATAGGTCAATTTATGGAACATTTCTAATTTTGTAATTATATTTGTGTTTCCTATCATATTTTCTTTTCACCAACACTGTGAAATGATGACAATTTTGATGACCTTCCAATCTTGTCCTTTGTAGCAGCACTGCACATTTTTGAGGTGAAAAGGTGTAAATTCTTTCTAAATACGTGAATATTTCATATCCAATTTGCTGTTGAAAGATCACATTCACGTAACCACTTGAGATCTTAGTTGTAAGAATATATTTAACAATGCAAAGTGCACAACAGCACTCATGTGTTGTGTGTGGTGAGTGTTCCTGTTGGTTCAAGTTTGTGTTAAAATATGTAAAGTCTTAGGAATTAGAGCCAGTGTGACTGTTCCAATGACGCACAGCAGTCTTTGCAGTCGATTCATTAATGCAGTGCAGTTGTCATTTGGTGTTATTAGAAGCAAAGCACTAATTAATGTATGCAAATAAGTGCAAGATCACACCTTGCCAGAGTATGACACATGAGTGCAGTTGTGTATTGCATGTGTGTGTTCTTTAATTAAGAGTGTTGTGCATCGTCTGCTCTCTTCTAGAGTGTGAACTTGATATATGTGAGCTGGTTGAGGTTGGAAAATAAAGTACCTGGACAGCGCAGTCGCCAGGAAATCAATGTTGGCATTGTATGTTTCTTCAATATGATACACTAAAGGCAGGTGTTCTTGCATTCGGTATGACCTTTTTTGAGCCACGGACTGGTTTTGTGTCAGACAATATTTTCACGGACCGGCCTTCACAGTGTGGGCGATAAGTGCATAAAAATACAACTTAGTTTTGGTCACTGTTGTTGCAGAAAACCCTGCTTCACCAAGATATGACGTTGGAAATGGAAGCAGGGTTTCAGTGCTTTTTGGCGATCTCTGGATATTCTGCCTTGATTTTGACCCAGAACACCAGAGAGTTGTTGTGTGAAACGTACTTTTATTACGATCTCCAGCAGTTGATCTTCTTCTACGTGGACAGGCTCGATTCACCGGGTTTCTTCACACATGGGTCCATTCTTTCGCAGTGGGCCTTTTCCTCTTCCGAAGAAGCTCTCCAAAGACGTTTGTTTTTTTCACTCATTTTTCGCTGTGGGTTTGCTATAGCTGGTGTGTTCGCTAGCTTTTGTCAAGAGGTCACGTATTACTAAAATAAAAAAAATGTATTCACCCTTTCCGTGCGGCCCGGTACAGCTGGCGTAGTACACCAATTGAGAGTTACCGGGTATACAAGGCGTAAAAGAAGGAAACACGTCCTCCAAGCTGAAGGGTAAGTTGGTAAAAGGGTTGAATAAGAACAGGACGTTCACCCAGGAGACCGCTGTTCATGTCCTGTGTGAAACCAAGAGGAAATGTTGACTCCACACTTACATATTGTTGTTATACTTGCAACGTAATTGAAATACGCTATGGGTGGATGCTATGTGTTTACTTTATTTAATTTGCTAGTTATGTTGTTATGGTTGTCATGTCATCCTGTCACATTACGTTGTTATGTTACATTATTATGTTACATTAAACTATCATGTTACATTATTATGTTACATTAAACTATTATGTTACATTATTATGTTACATTACAGTATTATGTTACATTAAACTATTATGTTACATTACAGTATTATGTTACATTAAACTATTATGTTACATTACAGTATTATGTTACATTAAACTATTATGTTACATTAAACTATTATGTTACATTATTATGTTACATTACAGTATTATGTTACATTAAACTATTATGTTACATTACAGTATTATGTTACATTAAACTATTATGTTACATTACAGTACTATGTTACATTAAACTATTATGTTACATTACAGTATTATGTTACATTAAACTATTATGTTACATTACAGTATTATGTTACATTAAACTATTATGTTACAGTATTATGTTACATTAAACTATTATGTTACATTACAGTATTATGTTACATTAAACTATTATGTTACATTACAGTATTATGTTACATTAAACTATTATGTTACATTACAGTATTATGTTACATTACAGTATTATGTTACATTAAACTATTATGTTACATTACAGTATTATGTTACATTACAGTATTATGTTACATTAAACTATTATGTTACATTACAGTACTATGTTACATTAAACTATTATGTTACATTACAGTACTATGTTACATTAAACTATTATGTTACATTACAGTATTATGTTACATTAAACTATTATGTTACAGTATTATGTTACATTAAACTATTATGTTACATTACAGTATTATGTTACATTAAACTATTATGTTACATTACAGTATTATGTTACATTACAGTATTATGTTACATTAAACTATTATGTTACATTACAGTATTATGTTACATTACAGTATTATGTTACATTCAACTATTATTAGGGATGCAACGATACCATTTTTTACAAACCGATACGAGTACGAGTATTTTTATTTGTGTACTTGCCGATACCGAGTACCGATACCGATACTTCTTAGATTTGGTCTCCATGAAAGTGCAATTAATTTGGAGGCAGATTTTATTTTATCCTCTGCAGATTATGTCAAGCCTATAGTACAAAATTAACAGAAGGCTATCCCAAGCTTTAAACTTCTTGTGGAAGTCCCTCTAATGTCGGACCATAAAACGCCCCCGTGTCCGGGTTCATAATGTAAGCGATAATATTAGGGATCGAGCAATTATATAGGAAGCTGTGTTCCAAGTTATGTTTCCGGTGCTTTTATTGTGGAGGGAGAAACGGAAAGGAAAAGAGTGGAATTGTGGGATATACGTGTGTGAAGGAGATAAAAAAGTGGTTCAAGTTACCCTGCAGCGTGTTTTCATTTTATTAGAATTACAAATATAGACACACAACAGACACTCGGCTACAATAATGTCATCCGTAGCCGCACAACAGCGTCTGAATGAGGCCGCTGCCAGCGCTACTTCAGGTGGATCAGCAACAGTTTGATTCAAACCGGCGGAACGGCAGTAATTTGCGTCGCGTTCGGTGTTTACTACACTCTACACACCTTGCTGCAAGAGCCGCAAGAGAGCGACGAAAGAGCCGTATGCGGCTCTGGATCACGGGTTGCCGACCCCTGCCCTAGACGTTGAAGTCAGGTAGGACAACAAATCTTTTTCTCCACAAAGCGCGACCAGTTTGTTGTAGTGAAATACTGTTGAGTGGTATCGGTTCTTGGTATCGGCAATTGAAACCGATACGAGTACGAGTATTTTAACGCAGTATCGGCCCGATACCCGATACCGGTATCGGTATCGGTGCATCCCTAACTATTATGTTACATTAAACTATTATGTTACATTACAGTACTATGTTACATTAAACTATTATGTTACATTACAGTATTATGTTACATTAAACTATTATGTTACATTACAGTATTATGTTACATTAAACTATTATGTTACATTACAGTACTATGTTGCGTTGTTACATTGAGTTGTTATGTTGCATTGTTACGTTTCACTGTTGTGTTATGTTATGTTATGCTGTTATGGGACATTTTACATAATGCATTTTGTAAACCTTAACCGAGTAGTTTTGTTGCCTCACCCTTTCACTCAGGTAATCTCGTTGCATTGTGTATTTACAATGGCAACATTTTTCCTGGTGTTGATCTGACAGACAGCATCCACACACAAATTGCCCCAACAATCCCTGGATTTAAAAACAAGTTTTTGTTTTCCATAATGCACCTTCATTTTGTGCATCTGCATTCTCATAAACAAACAAATGTATATGATCTGAGCTCTTTCACCACGGGTAGACATGGCACGATGCTGGGAGGACATTGTGGGTGAATCTAAAAAGCAAATTTTGCCAGTGGCCTTCTCACACCTCTGCCCTTCATATACAGACATTTCCATAAAGTGCTCCCCCCGGGGAACCAACAATAATAAATAGTTATTAGTAAATGCATTATGCCAGCACGTCCCTTTTGCCCTCTTGCCCTCCCCCACCCCCCCCTCAATAGCCAACCTAGAAACACTCCCAGCACCACTGCAGCACCCAACCGGACCTGACATATGGGGGATGCATTTGTGTGTGTGTGTGTGTGTGTATCTGACACATTTCACCACAGAGTACTGAATTCGTGAGGGAATTGGACTAATGCTCATAATAGCGCCAGCCATTAAAGCAAAAAGCTTTGGACGTTGTATGCCTGCCAAACTCATAACCGTTGTGATTTCATCTGATTGCCTGGTGCTTTTAGTTATAAAATCCTTTCATATTGCCTTTTTTTTTAATTCATCCAGTTATTTTGCAGTTTCCATTAAAGTGGGCTAAATT
The DNA here is from genome assembly GCA_023566465.1 of Cottus gobio. Classification (NCBI taxonomy): domain Eukaryota; kingdom Metazoa; phylum Chordata; class Actinopteri; order Perciformes; family Cottidae; genus Cottus; species Cottus gobio. Next base: position 25,350,344 of record CM042225.1, on the reverse strand, counting down.
GATCTGGAAAAAAATGCTGATAATATTATCCCTGATGTTTAGTGATTCAACCTCTTCAATTAGCGATCCGAGTCTGGTCGCCTGTGTAATTGGAGATGATTCTGCACTTTGGTTTGTAAGCAGCCATATTGCCTAAAATACAGCTGTGTGACAAATGTCTTCTTGATAAGCTCGCTAAAGCTGTGCTCCGTCCACAGGAGTTTTAGAATCCTAATCGATTTTGAAATCAGGTTGCATCACACACACACACTGCACATGAAACTGCACAATGTTCTTCTTTCTAATCTGAAACATACACACACTACACGATTTGAAAATAATAGTGAATCACATACTTTTTAATTATCAAAACTGACGTGGTGATAACTTTGCAAGTGACCAAAATCAAAAGCAGAAGGCTGAACGAGTCTGGACCTACAAACAAAACACCTCAAATTACCAAAGAGGCGGCCATTACTACCAACAAAGGTTAGGGTTAGGGACTGGATTTCCCCTCAGCAAAGGGGTGAATCAGGCTTAAATCAGCCTAAAACTCATCTAGCCTGACTTAAGCTAGACTAAGCTCCAAATCCAGATTGTGTCTTGTGTTTGAAGGCTTTCTTGACGCATGTTTACAAGGCTGGATGGGTAACATCATAGGCCGTTTCATACTTTTTCTTTGTTTTTGTCATCACCATCAGGACTCCTGGGAGCAGACATGCACATGAACACATATCTTCTCTCTCCTTGCACATGCACAAACAGAATCTCATCTCCATAAGGGGAACACAAGCTTCTTTTCATAAAGAGACCTCCTGAACTAGTCCATACATGCAGATAGAAAGATGGGCGGTGGAGGAGACAAAGGACAAGCACTTGTCAGGCCTCTTCAGCGAGGGTACCCTAAACAAAGGTCCCTAAGTGCATGAACTTATTTACATCTCTATTGATTTTGGGGCACATAAGGAGTCTGGGGTGTGAGGGGAGACAGGCTGTCTAAATGGAGCAGTGCTGTTGTGGGTGGGTTGTAAGAGCTTGGTCAGGAGGGCAGCTGGAGAAGCACTCAAAGATCTGGCATGTCTGACCGTCTGTATTTGTGTTTTTTGTGTTTGCGCCTATTCATCACTTAATTCCCCTCACACTCGATCACAAACATTTGCTATATTTGTGAGGACTGTCATGGGTTATGCGACCTGAGGGGTATAACTTCAAAGGCGTAATGTGTGAGATCTGGCCAGAATTTGAGTTTTAAAGGCCCCATCAGTTCCGATATTGGAACATTGGGTTCAGCCTCTGGGACTGAGCACCCAGCTGCAGTGAAACGAGAACCGTTCAGGGACCACCGAGGACTGTGGGAACTTTCAAGCTTGAGCGGAGTTGACATGAGTTCTCGACATGTCTGAACTAAAATAATTATTAAAAATACTCAACTTCACTCAATCAAAGCCAAACTTCGCAAATATACTCCTACAACAATGGGGTATTTTATATTATTTTAAAAAAGTTTATCTATTTGTGTAAGGTAATAAATATTTACTTTTAATAATTTTTCTTTCCGAAAAATAAATATATCTTTTTTTTGTATGTGTACTATCATGAACCAATATACCACTAACACAAATATGGCCTCATTATCTATCTTCACAAGGGTTTTCTGTATTTTATAGCTTTTTCAATTTTTCAAATAGACCTTGTGAATGAGGAGATAATCAGGATTTAATATGAGATAAAAAGCATCCGCAATTTTGGCTGAAAAATTGGTGGCTCCTAAAAGGTTAAGGTTAAACAACTCCAGGACCCTGACCTTCAGTGAGCCAAAACCCCAACCCTGGTATGGGACCTGAGAACCATGTTGATGCTAAGCACTGTTGCTACTGATTATTTAAAACAATATATTATATACTGCTATATTTTCATTATTTGCCATCGAGACAAACCGTTGACCCCAGGGTTTCGAAACAGAGAGTATAATGGTGCCATGGAATCAATGAGTTACCTTTGGCTACATTTAGACCCTGAAACAAGCGCCTCTTACCAGGAGGTTAGTTAGGAAGTTAATAAAGTACAGTGAACAATCAAAAAGAATAAAACAAAAATTGCCTTTTTAAGCCACTTTGCATAAAACATTAAAACGACTCTGTCATCATATGATGTCATCACTCTAAAATAAAAAAACAAACAACAGATTGTGTTATTGGGGTTGTTGAAGTGCAGTCCATGGTGTAGTTCGAGTGGTATTCAGGTATTCAGGTGTGTGCTTCCCTTTCTGTGCGGTGAGCAGAGAGAATGTAACACCTCGTTCCATAACTTATATTTTCCTTGTTTTCATGTAATTTTGGGGTTTCCTGTTCTCATTCTCCTCTTCTTGTTGCAGGTATCTTCACTTCCTGATCTTGTGTGTTTCCCATCAGTGTGATGACCTTTCCCCACCCTGATCAGCTCCACCTGTTCCCGTTACCCCTCCTCCTCCTGCACTGTGCTGTCTGTGGTCTTTCCTTTGTCTTCGTGCCTCCCTGACTTCCTTTTGTCTTGAAATTAGTTTTTGGAAGGCTAAACGCCAGCAGAAAAAATAATTTTGTGAATGTTAATTATGTTTGTATTGATACATTAGGACTTTTGGACTCAACCCTATGGAGTTATTGGAAATCCTATGCAGCCAATCAACTTGACCAATGGTATACTTTACAAATAGTTTAATAATAGTGTGTGTGTGTAAAATAAATTCTGACATTTCACTATGACAGTTAGATATTCAGTAAATCACAAAGCAATGAGCTTCACGTGCAGCAGACTAGTGACACATTGATAACCTGGTGGGTTGACACATCAACTACATACCCTGTGGGTTCCAAATGAGCAGAATGAGCTTTCCTTTAGTTTCTGGAGGCATTCAATGACTGGGGCTGTTCTGGAATCAACACACACATCTTACTCTTGATTGAGAATGCCTTTGCTGAGTAGTAGTCGAGATTGTGGCATATACATATAATGGAATGCCCAACCTAGACATGCAACTAAGCCACAATTATATAAATAAAAAGAGTGAACACCAAACAAAAAACACATGTAAAGGTTTCAGATGGTTAATGTAGTGCGGGCCAGCAGGTTTCTATCCTGTTGAGGACATTCTGGTGTTAATTATACTAATCTTGCTCTTCCTTCACATGACCAGCTGTGATAAGAAAAAGCAACAAAGAGATGGAGAGCGCAAGAATGAACGAAGACTATAAAGAAGTTACCGCAAATAAGAGACAGAAAAAGACAAAGAATGAGAGGGAAACATACAGTACCCAATGAATGAATGAAAGTCAGAGAGAGAGAGATAGAGAGAGAGGTGGAGCGGCCTAATTTGTACATGGCTGCTAAGTAAGGAGAGCAGGCTAATTACTGGCTGAACGGGGCAGGCACAGGCTGATCATGTCAAAAAGGACAGAGCCACTTATTAGGCATCAAAGTGCATTCATATCACAGCACAAAGGAGTTGGGGGGGTCGAGGAGGTGCGAGAGAGGTACGGACATGTGTAAATGGGGGAGGGGGGTGTGGGTTAGCTAATGAATGTTGTCGAGGGGTGCATTATGGGACCCTCAAGCAGTTGCGATGACGGGGAGGTGAAAAGAGGCTACGAATGAGACGTTTTGGAGGAGGTGAAACAAAAAGAGAGGATGAGAGAGTTTGGTTGACGGGCCAAAGGGAAGGCGGGGACCATTCCAGGGGCTGAGACGTAGTGAGTAGCACCCTGTCAATCAAAAGGTATCCACACCCCGAAGCGTTTCCTGCTGCTGTATATTGTTTATTTTAACTCACTGAATGAACAATCAGACTTCTTTTCATGCAACCAGAGGAGTCGCCCCCTGTTGGCCATTAGAGAGAATGCAAGTTCGAGACAATTGGGCATTGGCTTCTTTACTCAGAACTGGAAATTGCTCCATGTATTTAAATCAATGCAACACGGGGATGGGAAATTAAAGCACATCCAGGAATTGTGTTCATAAATGGACCAGTGCAAAAAGTATAGTACGCCCATCATCTAGCGAGCTGTAAAGGTGGTATGCTTGTAGCAGACTGGACTGTGATGCAGAAGAGTTTGCGATATGTCACAGATATGTCACTTACATTAACTATATCTACAATCTTCCCTTCATCTTAACCATGCCAGTTAACATGTGCCGGTCCCTTTTGGTGTTGGAAGACAAAAAGATAAACCGTATCACTGATTGTAATCTGGGGTTTGGCAGAATTCTCAAATATCAACATTCTTTATTGGCTATGTAGTCAAATCAATATTATCAAATGAAGAATCTGAGGGGTCACTCGATGATTCAAGATTGGCCAGTGCATGGAGGCCCTACGCCATGACGGTGGCCCTACGCCATGACGGTGGCCCTACACCATGACAGTGGCCCTACGCCATGACGGTGGCCCTACGCCATGACGGTGGCCCTACGCCATGACGGTGGCCCTACGCCTTAACGGTGGCCCTATGCCATGACGGTGGCCCTACGCCGACGGTGGCCCTACGCCATGACGGTGGCCCTACGCCGACGGTGGCCCTACGCCATGACGGTGGCCCTACGCCATGACGGTGGCCCTACGCCATGACGGTGGTCCTACGCCATGACGGTGGCCCTACGCCATGACGGTGGCCCTACGCCATGACGGTGGCCCTACGCCGACGGTGGCCCTACGCCATGACGGTGGCCCTACGCCATGACGGTGGCCCTACGCCATGACGGTGGCCCTACGCCGACGGTGGCCCTACGCCATGACGGTGGCCCTACGCCATGACGGTGGCCCTACGCCATGACGGTGGCCCTACGCCATGACGGTGGCCCTACGCCATGATGGTGGCCCTACGCCATGACGGTGGCCCTACGCCGACGGTGGCCCTACGCCATGACGGTGGCCCTACGCCATGACGGTGGCCCTACGCCATGACGGTGGCCCTACGCCATGACGGTGGCCCTACGCCATGACGGTGGCCCTACGCCATGACGGTGGCCCTACACATGATGGTGGCCCTACGCCATTATGGCCTAGATAGCTTTTTTCTGCTAAGTTTTTAGATGTAATCACACACAAAAAAAATACTTGATTAAGTCTACTTTGTCACATCAGTGGCTCTGATGCGAAGGGCTTTACGTTGATTAGTCGAAGGCCGGGTGGGTCTCTACAGGCCTGCAAGGTATATTAATGTACAGCTTAATTTGAAAGAAAATAACTTTGGAACCTTGGATGTAAGATATTGTCTTGATGTTCACGACTCAGCAGATGGATGTCTCCCTTCCTATTATTTAATTTAGTGAACATTTCGAGTTAGGCTTCAAGCAGATTAACTGAAGAAGGAGGAAGATGGAGGCATCCTGGATGGATCTAATGACGATCACCGCAAAGTCTCCAAATTGATTCCAGCAATGAACCTTAGTGGAATGTCATCCCCGTCTTTCTTCCCATGTTTCCTGTCTGTATCTCCATAGCTCTTATTGAATGAAGGTACTTCTTATATTAGAGGTCTGAAGGCAATGGACTCGAGTTAAGCAGAGTAATAATTGATTAGCGTGGTCTAAGCGGTCATGTATCGATACCAGTTGGAATTTGAGAGGGGGTTTGAATATTTCCCTCAATGCTGGCCGCTGTACTTTTTTTGTACCTATTGAAATCTTTTTGTGTGTGTGATTTCAAATGATGAACCGGTCCCTGTGCTGTTAAAACTGGTAGCTTACTGGTTGGGTCCCCCGGTGACGCCTGAACAAGGACTCCCCCGCAGAAGGACGCATAAAACCGCAGCGCTGGCTTCAAAAGTCAGGACACGAGTCCTGCACAGCGAAAAAGACTAGAGACTCTATCTATTCAGAAAACATCAATGCAGAAGTTAGATTGTTTTGTTTTATCTTTTCATCTCCTCTGAGGAGCCCCCAGAGGCAAATTTGTGTGTTTGGACTCAACAAAATATATTTAATTTAATGGAATCTCACTCCGCTGTATCCGAGGAACCAAGTCATTTCAGCAAAGGCCATGCTGGTCCTGTTCAACAGAGAGGGAGTTTTGTGGGACCCACATCCGGTGGCGGTGAAGAGGGAAGTGGATCGTAAACTGCTGCTTCCGTCCCAGATTCCTGTGTACGTGGTATATGGACCGGGGAACCAGAGGAGCCCAATAAATCCTGAAGTTCAACCCCATAGCTGCTTACACGCGGCCAAGGCTGGCAGTGGATGAAAGGCCGGTTAGGAAGCCTGGGTCTAACCACACACACACACACACACACACACACACACACATAACCATAGCCCTGGCCCGCTGCCCAGCGCCTATGGAGCGTTTATTAGAGAGCAGATTGAGCGGCATGTGCTGTCGCCGAGCTGAAGGAATGTGCCCGGTCAACAGCAGATTACAGTGTGGAGGTATCGGTATGGAAGGTACTTATTTGTGTGTATTTGTATGTGTAAGCCTTAATGGTAAAACTGTATGCATGTGTTGGTGCGTCCACATTGTGTATGCCTGTAAATGTGTCTGTATGTTTTAGGAAATATGTATGCTTGTATCCGTGTGCATAGATTTGTACATTTTTCCTGCAAGTGTGCGACTGACATGTGTTTATACACGTGCATGTCAAAGATGGTTACTGTTTGTGTTGTATAGGTGGAACATTAAGCTTATATCTGTATATGTTTTTTATTGATTTTACAAAAATTATGTATTTGGATTTAAAACCAAAGGGCTATACCGTGTTGTCATGTTTTTAAATGTCTCCTTTAAAAAAAAAAAAATAGCAAGAAAACAAAAGAAAATACTTTAAAAAATCACCATAAAACGCTTCAAAATGTCTCCATGAAGAAAGAGACACGTTATTAACAAAAAACAAACGGCTTAAAGGCACATATTGTAACACACAAACCTACATGTATCCAGCAGAAACACATCAACCAATATATATCCATACTAAATTAGCATCCTGGCACTCTCATTTATGCCGTTTGGAACGTTCAAGCATCGGGGTCAGAGTCGTATTAGCTAAAGGTGAGGCCAAACAAATGAGATTATAGCTGAATTAGCTAATTATCATCATTTCCATTCCCTAACAGCCTGTAATATCTACGGCATAATGGTGCTTGTCAGGTTTATTGTTGTGTTTGTCTGGGAAGCCTCTGCCCTCTGGTCTCACCTGCTGAAACACATCGCCCATCCATTAGGATGCATTATGGAAATTAAATCTTTGTTGTTGTTGTGATTTTTTTTCTTTGCAAGCCTTGATATGACAACTTTTCTTTTGCTGTTGTTTTTGTGTTTTATTTTTATTTTTTTTTACACAGAGAGGAAGGAGAGAGTAGAAAGATGAGGAGAGGGAGGTGTAGAGAAAGATCAGAAAAAGAAAGTATGTGGGTCTTTATTCAAGGTTAGATCGGGCTTGAATTTGTGAAGGAGTACCTATTAGAGACAGACCTTTCAGAGGAAAATTGGACCCGTCTAGCTTTTAAGGACGACATGCAAATTCATGTCAAAAAGGCTTTTAGTCAGGAGGACGGGGGCCGGAGGAAAGGCAGTTGTGTTACAGTCATACATGTTGATGTGCACTCTCATTCAGGATATCGCATGCAAAAATATTGTTGTCAATATATTTTCACTTACTGATAACAAAACAAATACATGCTCCTTAATGGACGGAGAAAATACTGGTTCCCTTTAATGTCACAAAAGTCTTTTGTTACTTCTCTGGCGGCCTCCAACAATGTCATACTTCTACTTCTCGAGGAGGGCTACAAAAGTAGACGTAGGAATGCTCAAACTCAACGATGCCAAGACTTCCGTCTCTGATACGTGTCAATATATTGTTTGGTACGTTTGGAGCTCTCTGATGAACCCACTGCACGCTGTCAGCAACACGCTGGTCAATCAGCAATCCTCTCTCTCTCATCTCACACAAAGCCAAACCCATCTCATCATCAGTATCAGAAGGTCCGAGCAACGGGGCATTTAAGTCGGCTCGAGGAGGAGGCCGGGGCGGCTGCACGGGTCGAACAAACACAGACTTTCACCAAGCAGACCCTTGTGCGTGTCCTGTGTGAAACGTAAAGACTTATTTACCTTGACGATCTAATTTACGGAGCTTATAAACGTATAACTTGCTTATCTAACTTCTTACTTGTGTTCTACTTGTGGGACATCATGGTCCCGTCATCGTGGGTTAGGGGGCGGCGTTATCAGCCGTAACCTCTGAGCTCTGTGCAGTGTGGAGCCACGCAGCCAGCAGTGGGCCACATGTCCAGTAGAGAACTCTTTTGGTATCGGCATCTCTTAAAGGGATACTGGTATTGGAACAAGAATCGTGATTTAATTAAACGATACCGAGCCCTACTATGCTGGCTCCGGTCTATCGTTCACCGTCTGTGGGCGCGATACAAATGGCCGTGAAAGAAGGGCTGTCATTGGGGTCTTTAGTACTTTTCACTCTCCAGGATGATGTGATTGCGGATATGAAAGGTACGGCCACATTATGTGACCTGAAGTTGTTTTTTTGGGCCCTCCAGGGATCCGTGGAGCTGTGACAGATCAAACTAAGAGTTGGAGATAGGAGGGGAAGACACTCTGCCTTTGCCGATGACCCCCCCGCAGCCTGGTGACCCCGACGACTCACATGGAAGAGTTTATCCCAGCATTTGCTCTGGAGCTGACACATACATTCATATCCACTTAACACATGTATTTGTTTTAATCTTCATTTTTGTACTATCCCGGCTTCCCTAACAGTCTCATCTCTCTATTGCCTCTCCCCTCTTTCCTCGTAGCCAGCCAGAAAGTGAAGGGTCTTTCATTTTTTATCCTGACACCCTTGTCCTTCAGCCTATTGATTGGCGACCGAGCCGACAAGCCTATGTCCGCTACTAATAGAAAGTGAAGTTCATCAGCCTTTCCCTTCTCCTGACACACACACACACACACACACACACACACACACACACACACAGACGCTAACTCAGCCCTCCACCACTAAGGGACCTCCCATCAGCAGACACCCGGTGATCTACTGTAGAAAGGCCAGCTAACTAACCTCTGCGGCACTATCCTTACTTCCTGCCAAGCCTTGCTCCTCCTGAAAGTCTATTTATTTGTTTTGGCTGGTTTTGTCCCTGAGTTCATGTCTCCATGTTTTATATCAGGCTCATTTACCCTTTTTATGTCTATCGTTGTCTCACTGCTGTATTTCAGTTGCATTTAAGGTCAAATGCAGATTAGGATGTCCTGAAACTGTGTGTCCAGGCATTCTTTTTGATAAGACTACCTGCTGTAATAACTTATAAAAACACACTATGCGCCCCGAATTATGGGGGGCAGAACCCCTAAAACCAAGCTTTATTCATGTGTTCAGTTGATTATATGAACCCATAATCAATATCCGACCGATTTCAATGTCAATATATGTCAATATACAAAATGATTCAGCAAAGTCTGAACTGCATAGACAAAAGCATATAATATGTGAATAAAGAAACACAATTCAACCATAAACATTAACATAAACCATAAATATGACTCAACGTGACTCAAAGTGACCCCCAAAGTGACTCAAAATGCACACCGAGTTTTGAAAGAAATGCTGATTACAAAAAGAACAGCCTTTGTGAATATCATTAAGATAATACAATTAATGTTAAAAAAATTCTCTTAATTCTTTCTTTTCTTTTCTGTGTATTTTCATAAACTAATACACCACTAACACATATATGAATATATACATGTATACATTTCTCTGTATATTATAGCTGTTAAAATGATTCAATAAACCTTGTACTTGTGGAGATAATCACTATTTAGTGTCGGCTGCAGCACAGTCGCAATTTTAGCCAAAACAGGTTCGTACTGATAAACTCAAAGGAATGGATATGTAAACAAAGACATTTTACACCACATGTCTTTAGTTTACATTTAAACTAAACTGTACATGCCTGATACTCATTGCACCTGTGTGCTCCTAAATATGTTGTGCATGGCATTATTTTTTTAATTAACTAATTGAGTTAACCAAATTCAAAAAGAGGCATTTCTACATTCAGAAGCAGGGCGTAAAACTAGAGCCTACTGGCTCTTGAACATTTGGTTAGTGTCCCTTCAACCTGTATTTCTTTTTTAACAACGTTTGGGCAGCAGCACTTTGTTAAACTATACAGTTGTTCTGGTGAGTGTGTTAGTAAACCGTTGTCCTCTCACACATCCAGCAGACGTGGAGAGATATAAGCGTTCATTTGAAACCCTGTTTCTGGAAACCTGACCAATATTTCCTCTCCTTCTAGCTCGGTTTTGGTCTCCACCAACTACTGAATTGTAACTGCTGAATGTATTCACCAGCTCGTTGTTAATGTTGTGTATCTGTCCGGAGTGGCCCATTGCTTAACCGACCAGATTGTTGTCCAAAGACGTCCTCTAGTCCACGGAGGACTTTTCCTAATAAACACAGTTTAAAACTGCAACTATTCAGTTCTGTTCAACAAAATGTTCATGAACTGGACTGAATACTTTTGATGACAGTTAGCCACTGTTATATCAACCAGCGATACATGGCCATTTATTCATACCAAAATGTCACATATTGTTACTTAAATTCACAAAAAGTCCTCGAGAACCCTGAGGCTCTAAAGAGTGCCAATTTACCATCACATCTGTTTTAATGAGCTCTCTTGGCCTGCTCTGCTCCTGAGACACACTCTGTGGCTTTGCTTACGTTCTACAAGCAATCGTGACATTATGAAAAAGCATTTCCACCTCTCACTAAGCATTCTCTTCTAGTGCAGGAAGTTCTCTGCACTTCACGGGGGGGGGGGGGGGGGGGACCTTGGCTGCATCCAACCCAGACTCAAACTTTGCAGGCTGAAGGCTAAAACTAAAACCCATCTTGAGGTGAAGGAACATGCTCACTCATTTTCTTCCCTTTTCGGCCTCTCCTCTGTCAGGTCTTAAGCCAAGACCAATGGCTCCTATTAGTGAGTGTGGCAGGCCGTCTGACAGGCGAGTCAATATCCATGAGAAGGCCACTTCATTAATGATTCCTACTTGCTCAGAGAGATGGAGGGGCCAGAGAAAGTGGCCTCTGACAGGCCACAGAGAAACGTGAAGGGCTCGGACTTATTTTCAGCAAGACACAACAAAATAGTGAATAGCGTGGCTGCCTGTTAAAGGTATATTCAAGAGAAGATTAATTGGAGGGCCATATTAAGAGCAGATGAGAAAGATGAAAAGATAAGCATGTGTAAGCTGCAACAAAGTGAATGTAATTAGTATTTCTTCTATATGCAAGTCCTTTAGAATTGAATCAAAATTTATCAAGCGTGCAAATGGATGTCGGACAGAGTTGCGTTTCATGTTCAGCCCACGAGGTGAACAAGCCTCCGGATGCACCACGCGCTTTAAAAGCTGCTGCAGAGGCCACGCATTGGCGCCTTTACATTTTGGGTATGCTAGCGGTGAGCAGAAAAAAAGAAAAAAAAAGAGTAGTTAGCAATAGCAGTGATAACCGCTGTGGCTGAACACACAGAGAGATTGCTACCTACAGAAACTCAATCTTCTACACAGGAAAGATCACTCCTGATCTTGTTACGGCAGCCGGGTGGCCAAACGTCACCAGATATCATCGCACGAAATTGGGGGGAATTGAAACTCTAGGAGGGATGAGAGAAATACGATCTAAACTAACTCAACTGTCTCTGTGCACTTTGGGGGGTTCACCTCCACCTTTTCCTACGCCGAGTTTATCTGGTGTGAAAGTGGAGTTCTGCTCTGTGACCTAACAGCGCTAATGTTTGGAGAGCAACATGATGGACCTCTTTCTTCATGATTCTGCTGCCACAGCAACCCATTCAGATAATGTCTGGACAATCACATCCAATCGGATCACTTGCAAACAACAATACTTAAAGATCTGATTTGAGAAACAAATCGGATTTCCCTGCAGTCTGAACATAGCCTTTACATTTCAACGCTGCCCACTGCCCACATGGCTGAGTTCCAGGTAGAGGTCTTCACAGGTCCAATTTTGGAGCCAAAGTCATGAAGTAATTGTCAAACCTAAAACCCGTAAAGACAGCTTGTTATATCCAAGCAGATCTGAGGAGACTTAGACACGGTCCACATTGCGGTGGATGAAGATCCCACCAGTTGCTCTTGTATCAATCTGGGAACCCATCGGCGATCAATATGAAACAGATTTAGTGTCTGTGGGCGACCCAACATATTTGTGTTTCTGTTTAGTCTGTCAATATCTGTGCCAGAACTCTTGTCAATTAGAGTTACAGTCAAATCAGCAACTTGAGATGTGAACAGGGTCGAGAAACAAGGATTCCAACGAGATTGTACATCTGAATTCATATGCGGATATCTGATTAAAGAGAATAATAAAAAGCGTCATCGCAGACACGTTTCTTTGAGATTTTCCCTCCACGCACACTGTTTACCTGCGTGAAACCAACTACCGCTGCAGCCTGAATGGTCGATACCAGTCAGGCCACGAACGGTAACCTGATCGCTTCTGCTGGCAACATCTTGTCTCGTTGACTACAGATTCTGCACATTTATAGAGTATGGTTATAGAGTATGGTTATAGAGTATGTTCAATGGTAACATAGCCATTGTGTGTGTGGCTGAAGTAGCACCGGCCTAAAAGCTGTAATGGCGCTGAACAGGAAAATACATTCTCGTTAGGGGATATGTTTAGAATTGATAAAACTGAGTTGAATTATTGTTTGCGCATGTTGAAAAGCAAATGTTTCCCCATAAAAGTTGTTTCAGCTTCATGCTCTCCGGGTTGCATCCTGGTTGCTGAGCCAGGAGAGAGCGGTTTGGCTGCTCGTGGGACTGCAGCAGCGACACGGCTCCTAGAAGCTGCAACACTGTGGCCGCACTCTCCGGCAGCACATCCAGCGTTGAAAGAGAAACCGATAAAAGCATTTCAGTGGATCACAAGTTGTTTAGATAAGTTGCTCTTTGCAGGCCTCTCTGAACAGACATCCTTTTCAACACACACGCACAAACACAGCACAGGTACACACACATACACCTGCCTTTAGCCCTTGTTTTCCGTCGTGTTGCGGCCGCTCGTCAGCAGGTGTGTGTTCCAGGGTGAACTGATGTTTCTGCCCCGGACGACATGGGAGAGATATCTGTGTAATAGAATTATCTGGAGAGGCCACTCAAAATTAACATAATATGGACTCAAAATGTAAATTGTCTTTTTGTGAAATGTAACTTGCATGTGAATCTGCTCTTCTCTGTCTTATCATCCCCCTTTCTTTCTCTCTCTTCCCACCCCCACACACACACACACCAACACACACACAACCTCTGCCTTATTTCCTGTGCCTGGGAACTGATAAAAAAAAAATCCTCCGTGTTGATGTGGGCGCACACACTTGCACACGTTTTGGGTGCACATTCCTGGGAGGTGTGTGTTCCGCTGACACGTGTGAAGCTAAATGCCAGCGTACCATTTAAGAGAGAAAGGGCAGCGGCACATCCAACCTTTGTAGTGTGTCATTCAGTGGAGTTCACAGCCGCTCACATATAAAAATGAGGTCTCCTCTGTCCTGGGGAGCAGTGGATACCTTTCACCCCATCAGGAAGGAGGAGGGGAGGGGTTGCTAACAGCCACTTAGACATCTGTCAACTGGGGAAAGGGTTGAAAAACAGGATAGTTTGTTTTTGTCTTTTTGTTATCCTACAATTTCATTTTAATCATGTAGATATGCTGAGAAATGAATCTTACTTTCCCATTCTGTGATTTCTTTCCCGATGTGTATTGCGCGATCCCTCATTCTTTCTTTGTTTCATGCTTTTTTTTTGCCTCATCCCTTCCATCTTTTCTGTCACACTGTGATGATGGGAACTTTCAACGTGTTTTAACTATCGCATTTAGTCATTCAGAGAGTTTGATAAAGCCACAACCTCCCCCTCCCGCCATGAAATTACACGGCAAAGGGAAAAGGCCACCTCTCTGTCACTAAATGCCTCTCCCATTCATTCACATGACAGCAAAGTAGTGCGTCTTTTCCCACACGGTAAAATGCCAGATTTGAAAGCCCCTCTATTCGATTAATGTGTAGAGTAAGGTTGTGTGCTCCCTCTAATCCAGCGTTTTACCGTCAAATAAGAACATCTCTAATTGTGTGGGATGGGATTGTATTTTGACAGAGAGTTGGATTCAGGAAGATTTTCATTGCGAGGCGGCTGTCGCTCAGGTGAAAGGTTGGGGCGCCCAGTCATCGGCAGATCGGCGCTCCACATGTCAAAGTGTCTTTGGGCGAGATACTGAACTCCAAATTGCTCCCGGAGGCTGTGCCATGGGTGTGTGAGTGTGTGAATGGTTAGATTATAATCTAATGAGCCTTGCATGGCAGCCCCTGCCGTCAGTGTGTGAGTGGTTGACTGGTGTAAATGTGGCATGCAGTGTAAAGCTCTGACCATCAACCATTGTCCACCTCTCACCTCTAATGTAAAGATCCATTGACAGGGCAAAGTGTGCATCCAGGTGTGCTGTGCCTCATAGCCTCACACATCAGTACCACATGGTAGCCTGGTGTCTTCTCAGAATGACGTTGCCAACGGCTAAAGGCTATCTGTAGTGACAAACCTGAGTGAGATATTGTGGCGTAGCTGACATTACTGAGTAGGGAAGCAAACTTCTAAACTGTTCTCTATTTGTGCCTCTGTTCATTAGATCATGGATTAACATTTCATCACAAAAGTGAGAAGCACAGTGAACACACCACACCTCTCCAGGAGATATGTCACATGGTAAACCAACTATTTGTAAAGCGCTTCACTCGTCTTCTGACCACTGTCAGCCATTCACACATGCTGGTACCGGGATGGCAGAGTCTGCCATGCAAAGTGCCACCAGCCCATCAGGACAAGTCTAATTCACATTCATACACCAAAAGCACAAAAATCAGGAGCAATTTTGTGTCAAAGGACAATTCGACATGTACTGGATGCCGGGGATCAAACTGCCGATCTTCCCATTGGTTCTACCTTTGGAAGCTACTGTTGGCAGTCCCTTTCCACTCCCTCTCCGCCTGGTTGCCTAATGGAGATGTCCTTTGACTGAGTTCAGGTTACATTGTTCAAACTGTCCTTACGACCAGCTTCAACCTACTCAACACGTTACAACAGGTTTTTCGACAAAGCCATCATTACTTGCAGGCACATCCCAATAAAATCGAATAGCAACTCCAATTCAAGATACTCGACCAAATCTACACACACATGCACAGTGTTGGTCTCTGGTTTCACTTGCTAACAAAAGGCCAGATGTATTTAAACAGTAAAAGTAGTAATCATCAAATTGGATACACACCATTCTGCCATGTCTATCACAAGGAAAGGAGTTAGCACCAGAGCCCGCTTAGAAAAGTCTCACCAGCGTGGTGTGGGCGGACCGGCGAGGGGAAGCTCTGCTCCTGGCTGGAGCGAGGGGAGGGGAGGGGAGGGGAGGGGAGGCTGCTGCTGGGCGCTGAGCTCTGCCAACACACAGCCCTGGTGATGATTCATATCTTATATTTAAACTTCAAAGTATATCTCTTCCTGCCTTTGAAACCCTTTTATGCTTTTGTGCATTCATGGTTTTGACCAGACTTGAATCTTCGGCTTGTACTACGACCGGCCAATTCAAAGGTCTTCAGATTGTTAAAATGTGCAGTCATTTACACAAACCAAGACATCACTCCTGTGTATTGCACAGTGGAAAGATGCTAGCAGTACCTTTAAAGGAACAGATGCTTTTAAAGGAGGATGAACTGTGGAGCTCTTGTCAAGTGTTGCTGCCACCACGGTGAAGTTCAAGGGTTGTTCTCCTTTGAGGGGAGAGTGTGCACACCAGTCATGCAACATCAACATATATTTATTTTCCTTAAATATTTTTTCTCTTTCTTTCTTCTTTTGACAGGAGTCTTCATAGACCTTGCGGTTAAACTATTATTAGGGATGCAACGATACCATTTTTTACAAACCGATACGAGTACGAGTATTTTTATTTGTGTACTTGCCGATACCGAGTACCGATACCGATACTTCTTAGATTTGGTCTCCATGAAAGTGCAATTAATTTGGAGGCAGATTTTATTTTATCCTCTGCAGATTATGTCAAGCCTATAGTACAACATTAACAGAAGGCTATCCCAAGCTTTAAACTTCTTGTGGAAGTCCCTCTAATGTCGGACCATAAAACGCCCCCGTGTCCGGGTTCATAATGTAAGCGATAATATTAGGGATCGAGCAATTATATAGGAAGCTGTGTTCCAAGTTATGTTTCCGGTGCTTTTATTGTGGAGGGAGAAACGGAAAGGAAAAGAGGAGTGGAATTGTGGGATATACGTGTGTGAAGGAGATAAAAAAGTGGTTCAAGTTACCCTGGAGCGTGTTTTCATTTTATTAGAATTACAAATATAGACACACAACAGACACTCGGCTACAATAATATCATCCGTAGCCGCACAACAGCGTCTGAATGAGGCCGCTGCCAGCGCTACTTCAGGTGGACCAGCAACAGTTTGATTCACACCGGCGGAACGGCAGTAATTTTCCGTCGCGTGGGATGTGAACGCAGCATTACTCTACACACCTTGCTGCAAGAGCCGCAAGAGAGCGACGAAAGAGCCGTATGCGGCTCTGGATCACGGGTTGCCGACCCCTGCCCTAGACGTTGAAGTCAGGTAGGACAACAAATCTTTTTCTCCACAAAGCGCGACCAGTTTGTTGTAGCGAAATACTGTTGAGTGGTATCGGTTCTTGGTATCGGCAATTGAAATCGATACGAGTACGAGTATTTTAACGCAGTATCGACCCCCGATACCGATACCGGTATCGGTATCGGTGCATCCCTACTCTCCACACATTATTGCTGCGTTACTCAAAAGCGATGTTTCCGAAGTTCACTCGTGAATGAGGCTGGTGACTACACCAGCAAACTGAAGGTGGCGTCTCGTCGCTGCCAGAAAACAGAGAAGGACTGAGCGGAGCCCAAATGCAGGGCTTTGAGACGTAGAGAAGCATTCCTTCCCTGCATCTTTCTCAATAAAATACCTTGTATTAAATGACTGCACTAATAATCTAACGGAATGTAATTCTTATCAACTAAATAGCAATGAGTTCGTACTCTCAGTCGTCCATGATAGACAATGGTCGAAAGGTTTTAAACACACGTATCTTTTAAAAGTGACTTTATTTTGGGGTTGTATTATGCATTACTTCTTAATAAATACCAATCTATTTGAACATCAAATAATCTATAGCCTTTTAAAGTCATGGACTACGCGCTACAGCCTGCCGCTACGAGATGTAATGACGATAAAGTTGCTGCAATTTATCAGTCAGCAAAGATACATAGGTTTCCAGCATTGTTTGCCCCTCACAGCTCTGCTCTCTGTAAGGTCAGCTGACCTTGTGACTCCTTAGACACAAGGGTGAAGAGAGAAACATTGTCTGTGGAACCTGGAGCAGATGGCAAAGTAGTTACGGCTCATTACATGCTTACAGTCTCTTTTTTCAAAATACATCTCCAACGTAGGTAAACTTGGTTAGTTTTAGGCAATGAAACCACTTGTTTATGAAAAGGTTGTGCTTTGTATTCAAATGTATATGGCCATTTTGTAATATACATTTGTGGCATTAGTTAAGTACCAAAGTTATGGAACACAACTGAGTAGTATAAGTCAAGATTGACTTGGTCTCACACAGGATGTGAACAGCGGCCTCCTTGGTGAAAGTCCATGTTTGTTCGACCCATCCATTAATCCACCCTCACTGCCTCCCTAAGCGGACTTCTCTATGTTAATACTATGTCTAATACTGACATGGAGGCTTTACCCTGTTTCCCTGTTGGTTTGTCTCCCATGTATCCCTCCAGCAGTTGTACTTTTTATCTGATTCGGTTTCGTTTGTCATTTCGCCCGTTTCTAGTTATTGAGTTTTTTAGGTACTGACCTTTGGACTCACCTGTCATGTAAGTTTTTCTTTTGGACGTTTCATTATTAAAATCACCATTAATTATCCTTCTGCTCCCCAAGTCGGTCTGCATTTGGGTCCATCCCGTTGTTTGTTCTTCAGCAGGAAATAAAGTGATCTGGCAAGTTATGGCAACCTCGGTGCGTCGGTATCAGACCAGAGGGTCACTGACCAAGGAGTTGATGTTTGACGAGTTCGGAGAGGGAACAGGTTGTACAACAAAGTTCCTTGTTTGGATCAAGTAAGAAGGCTGTTGTGGATATCTCGGATTTTGTTTCACATAAAAGTGACTTGGGTGCTCTTTGAAACACGATACCAGCATGTAAAGGTATCTGAAGTAAATGTGTGAAAGAACGCCTCTGCTTACCTCTGAACTGCTCCATATCTTTCTGTCTGCATATTGTTTGCCTTGTATTCAATCACTTGTGTGTGTTTGCTGAATCATATTGTACATTTGATTGTAAGTGTAAGTTGACTTGGCTACGCTCTGTGAAAAGGTGAATTGGTCAAACCCTGTTTTTGTAGCAGTGCTAATGTACTTTCTCTATTGTTTTTGTTGCTTAAAGTCCTGGAGCTCCTGGAGGCCGAGACCCATTTTCATTTTCCACCAATTATGTCCCGAACACAAACACAAAATGCCGACAGAAATATATATATATATATATATATATATATATATATATATATATATATACAGAAACTCACACCTCCTATGTTGTTATTTAAGGATTTCACTGATTCCTTCCATAATCTGATTTTACATTTTCTTTTAGTTTACAATAAATCATAGAGAGACCAACATCAACTGGCATTTCAAAGTTCATCGTCATTTATATTAGCATGTGTTTTAGGAGACCTTGTCATGTCAGGCTGTACAATCCGTAGTTTCCCCTTGCCATTACCAGCTGATCAATATCATTGATTAGAGAAGACTTCAAGAATTAATTGGCTTACATTACTTACATATATTTCTGGTTTTGACTTGACAACATAGTGTCCATACTTAATGAGGTTTTGGCATGACAAGGCCATATCCTAATTACTTCCTGATTCAAAATGAAATATAAACTAGTAATTAGCCAAACGCTTCAATTTCCTTTAATCATTTATATTTTCAAGATACTTAAAATGTGTGATCCCACTGGTGAGCCATTGTTCTGCTCACAGCTGATAACGCCAACTCAACCGACAGCGTTGTTGCGGAAGCGAAGCATCCACCCTCTTGGTTCCCCAAACAGGTAAACGCTGCTTTCAGCAATGTCGCTGCAGATTACAATGTTAGCACGTTTAGCTATGAGGTGCTGGTTCACCGTCCATGTGTGGAGAGCTGTTGAGAGGCAATCAACATGATCCCAATCTCATATCTCGAACTTTTAAGATGAACACAGTCACAGAAAGTGGACAAGATCAGCTGTCATTGTAAGAGAATGTGATGCCTACGCACTTTTCAATCACAGTTTTCCTTCCTGATAATCACTTTCTGACAGTTTGCTTACACGTGCAATGTGAGACAGCTGCATCACAAATTATGCTCGGGCCAAGAAGGCTCGTGAACTTCTGGGCATGAAGGCGTAAAGATCTGAAGGCCTTTTGATGAGAAGTCAATGAGTTCACTTTCAGTTTTTGAAAATGAAAGGCAATTCCTAAGAGACAACTAGCATTTTTGTCTCAAGGCCAGCAGGGTGAGACTACTCTGGCTGTATAGAAGTCTATGGTTCATGTGTTAAAGCTACATTCTCTCTCCTGACCACCAGGGGGTGACTCCTCTGGTTGTATAGAAGTCTATGCTTCATGTGTTAAAGCTGCATTCTCTCTCCTGACCACCAGGGGGAGACTCCTCTGGTTGTATAGAAGTCTATGGTCCATGTGTTAAAGCTGCATTCTCTCTCCTGACCACCAGGGGGCGAACTCCTCTGGTTGTATAGAAGTACATGCTTTATGTGTTAAAGCTGCATTATTTCTCCTGACCACCAGGGGGCGACTCCTCTGGTTGTATAGAAGTCTATATACATGACTCTACTTCTCTCTTGATGTATTCCCTCAGTAAACATTGTAAACATGAGTTTATGTCTCAATCTCTAGTTTCAAGTCTTCTTCAATACAGCATGATGTTCATTTAGTAAATTATGCTCATTTAGAGTCAAACAGACCATACAGCAGGGGATGCTTTAGGGCGGGGCTACAAGGTGATTGACAGGTCTTTAGTACGGTCTGGTTGTCCAGTCTGGGAGTTGTTCGTGTTTAATCTTAGAACTCTGAAACCTTTCAGTCTGCAGTAGGATGGCGACAACCATAAATAAAGATGGCGACGGCCACAATGCCGAACATAAAAACTGTAGTCAACAATCCAGAGGCGAACATCGCAATGACTACATCCACTTTTTATATACAGTCTATGGAAACAACCACACTTTTTCTTCATGTTATTACCTCTGCCAAATAGGTTGTGCTGGGTGGTTGGGTTTGCTCGTTTGATTGTTAGCAGGATTGCTTTCATGAGACGGAGTGGAGGGTGTGGCATGGGCCAAGGATTACGCATTACATTTTCCAGTTTCATTATTACATTACATTTTATTTATCTGACGCTTTTATCCAAAGCGACTTACATGCTATACAGTAGACCGTAGACACAGCAACGGTGAGCAATTAGGGTTAAGTGTCTTGCTCAAGGACACAACGACATGGACTGGCTGAGCCAGGGATTGAACCTCTCTGATCGAAAGACAGAGTTGCTAACCACTGAGCCACAGTCGCCACAGCCCCCGACGTTATGTCCCCCATCAGGAAAACGAATGTCAGTACGAACAATATGTTTACCAAACTTCAATGATTTGGCAAAGCAGTGAGGCTTTGGCTTTACAAGACTATGTTTCTGCCATCAATGTAGCTTTTAGAAAGAAGAAGACATCGTAACAAGCTTCCTTGACAGCTTCATTGACAGAATGACCCCCAGCAACAGTCTTTGACTCAAACTAACACCAATAATTCAAAAAAACATATCAGCAAATAGATATATTCATCAGCAAGTCCACTATGAAAGGCTACAGGCGCTCACTCATTATACAGACAGGACCAAAGTCATAAATAGTCAAGTCAGCATATCGGTTAATGCTGTTGAAGTTAATTCATCCGATACAAATTAAATATAAAAAAATGGCCCCCACAAAGGCAAAACAAGCTTTTCATCTGCTGGCAGCATGTTGTTGGCTGGGATCCAGGGGGGCACGGCAGGCATCCTCTGGTCCACAGACGGCCTCCCAGATGAGGACCAATAAATCACCGGCTCTGACCTTTGCTGGCATCAGGGACCTTAGTGCCTCCAAATGCTAGAGACGAGAGCGAGATTGAGACTTGGAGGAGTGATGGACTGCAGATGACTACATTCTACACACACACACACACACACACACACACACCACCTGGGTCACTCACCTCTGCTACGAGCTATCCGTCTCCTTCTGTGTCTTGTGTTGTGTTTTGGGTTTGCTGAGGTATTTGGTTATATTTTGGCCATGCAGGGCAAACTGTAGGAAATTAGATAGTTTGAGAAGCTGTGATGGTTCAATATACAGAGATATCAACAGATGACCATTACATTAAAAATAAAGATAATGGTCATGACTTTTTGTGATTTTCATTAATGAACAATCCTTTTCTTGCAAGAAAACAGACATTCTTCAAGCATCCTTTTCCACTTTTGGATGGTTTGGAAGTCATTTTGAGCTCTTTCTGCTCGTCTTAATGGTTGAGTCTAATGCCTCAAAAAATATCAATATACTGCCTCAGGGCCTCGCATAACATAACCCCAATCAGCAGTGTCTTGTCATTAAGGTTTCCACCACGGTTGGTTCATGGGAAGATGGAACCATTGCATTAAGTGCAAAGACTCAAAGAAATAAATAAGTGAATGACATTTAAAGTTGAGCAAGACATTTGCATTCCGCTGTGTTGCCAAAGCTTATCAGAGTTGAGAGTCCCCTCAGTTGTTACTGGCGTCCTGACATTGTTGAATCAGATATGTAGGAAAAACATGGACTTGTAGCTCTCTGTGGTCACCCAGAGCTCCGTAATAGAAGCTCATGTTTGTACAGCGACTGGAAGAAACTCTACATGCACAAATGTATTTGTATAAACCATTAGAATAATAATGTCTGGATGGCGTTTGCTTTAGCGTTGATGCCGTAGCTACAATGTTAGCCTAGCTTAGCACTGACTGATCTAAAATTGTTAGCATGACGTCTTGCGGACCAACCTGACAAAGCTTGAATCTTATGAAGGTAGATTTGTGTCTTTATTACGCAAACAAAACAAAAAATGTTTTGAGAGCACATTTCGCGTTTGTAAGTAAATTATTTGCATGTAATGTTAGCCCGCAGTGTATGCTTTTAAAAAATCTACATCATTGTGTAATTACCTTGGCTTTTTATTGAATTGTTTATGTTGACAGAATCCATGGAGATAAGCCCCTCCTCCTCTGTGGTGCGTCTAACTCGAGTTACACAAAATAAAAACGTTGGTGTGAACACAGCACATTATCTCATTGTATTTTCATTTGTTTCTTTCTTTTATGACCTTTGAACCTACGAGCAATAGCCACACTTTGATCACAGAATGGTTCTTACGGTGCAGCAACCTGTTTGTGTTTCTAGAAAGAATGCTCAAACATTTCTCCACAAACAACATTGTGTGGGGTTCAAGTACCTTTGAGGAAAGTCTGCTTTGATCCCTTTATAGCTCGGGCTTTCAGCACAAGTACATTGTTTTCACACCTTATCAACATATCGCTAAGGAACAAAATGCATTCTGGGCCCTAGGTCCATCTTAGGGTCCATCTTTCCCCTCATTCTTGCAGCTTGAGAGACAAAATTGTTTTCCAATGAATGCTATCTTACATACAGACATATATTTTAGGCCAATTTTCAACACTGAAGTATGAAATGTATGTATGGTTCTCTGACCCTCTTCCCTCCTCCCCACCTCTTGGATGGCGTTTCCCCATATGCGAGCCGTGTTGGCCTGGATGCTGTGTGTGTGAGGTGGGGGGTGGGTCTTGCCCAGCATGGAGCCGGGCTGGGCAAGATGGAAGGTGGGCCAGTCAGCCAGGCTGGTGGCCATATTAACCCCTCGTGTGTCTGTCTGCCTGAGTAGGGTGGGGGCCGGCTGTTGCTCTGGTGTTCCTCCATACGTTGGCTGTCTAAACACTCCCTCCCTTCCTCCGGCACACACATTAGACCCCCCGCTGCGCTGCAGAGTCTAGATATTCATTCTGCCAGTAAAAGAGGGGGAACAACAAAGGGCTCAGGCAATCGGTGAAGGCTGGAGAACAGAAAGTAAACTGTCCATTTAAATACACTCCGTGTGGTTTGCATGTAAAGTGCTTTTCCCCTCTTTTCCAAAGTAAGACCATGTAAATACACCACACAGACCCTGTGAACATTTACAGTGTAATCTCTGTCCTGCTTTTTAAAATAAATCTTGTGTAAGAATACACAAAAAGAAGCGGCGAAAGCAACAGCTGTGAACGAAAAAAATATATGTATAACAAGATATTAGTGAGCTGTTTGGAAGAGTCCAAGCCCTCTGGCTTCCCTGTTACCTGTAGTGAATGATTAATCCATACTGGGCTTTGAAATGCACCGATACATCAGGTATGTTCAACCAGAGACAAAAGTGTTACCTGAGCACATTGAAGAAGACAGTTCCTGCTGTAAATAACGAGCGGGCCAGTTAGTATTTCCGTATGGTCTCACTCTCAGGGGTTTCAACCTATTACTTATTACTTATACTTATTATTGGTCACGGCACCGTTTAGCATCTGTATAAACCCCTCCGAGTCATTATTAGACGCTTAGAGCAACAGAGATAGTATAAAGTGGGAAAAGTCTTTCACTAAGGGGCCCGTGGTTCATGTTGCTTGTGAAACTGAAAGTAAGTTGTTTCGTCACACGACAATAAGTCCGTAGCTTAATAAATTACGTAACACACACTTATTCAAAGTCAAACCAGGATTCTTTTCTTCTAATTGTAAACAAGTGGTTTTGTTGCCTAAACCTAACCGCAATGCTAACCCCGTGTTACAGAGCTAACCGCAACCTATTTCACAATTAAACTTCTGCATGGAGATACTACGCTAAGATTCCAGGCAAAATATGACGAGCAGAGATGACATCATATTGAGCATTACCCAGGCGACTCCTCTGATTGTATAGAAGTCTATGCTTCATGTGTTAAACCTGCATTCCCTCTCCTGACCACCAGGGGGCGACTCCTCTGTTTGTATAGAAGTCTATACTTCATGTGCTAAAGCTGCGTTCTCTCTCCTGACCACCATGGGCGACTCCTCTGGTTGTATAGAAGTCTATATAAATGACTCTACTTCTCTCTTGATGTATTCCCTCAGTAAACATTGTAAACATGAGTTTATGTCTCAATCTCTAGTTTCAAGTCTTCTTCAATACAGCATGATGTTCATTTAGTAAATTATGGTCATTTAGAGTCAAACAGACCATAAAGCACGGATGCTTTAGGGCGGGGCTACAAGGTGATTGACAGGTCTTTAGTACGGTCTGGTTGTCCAGTCTGGGAGTTGTTCGTGTTTAATCTTAGAACTCTGAAACCTTTCAGTCTGCAGTAGGATGGCGACAACCATAAATAAAGATGGCGACCTCCAGCTGGAGGCTATCGACCTGTCCTCCTTGTCCGCCGAGGAGCAGGAGCAGGTGAGGTCCCTTTTAGGGAGGTACACCTCGGTATTCGCGGCTTACGAGGGGGATTTGGGTTGTACCAATTTAATAGAACATGACATTCCATTGTTGGACGCGGGCCCGGTGAGACAACGCTATAGGCGTATTCCACCCTCAGAGTACGAGGTGGTAAAGGAGCATATTAATCAGCTTCTGGAGAAACGGGTGATCCGAGAGAGCAGCAGTCCTTATGCTTCCCCCATCGTGTTGGTAAGGAAGAAGGATGGTAGTCTGCGATTGTGCGTAGACTACCGCCAGCTTAACAGCAAAGCCAGGAAGGACGCCTTCCCCTTACCTCGTATTGAGGAGTCTTTGGATGCGCTGACCGGTGCCCGTTGGTTTACCACCATGGACCTGGCCAGCGGGTACAACCAGGTCCCCATGGCAGAAGCAGACCGAGCCAAGACCGCATTTTGCACCCCATTTGGGTTGTTCGAGTGGAACCGCATGCCCTTCGGGCTTTGCAACGCCCCGGGCACCTTCCAGAGGTTAATGCAACGTCTGTTTGGGGACCAACAGGGCCAGTCGTTACTCCTCTATCTTGACGACATTGTGGTTTTCTCTTCCTCAGTGGCACAACATCTGGAGCGACTGGAAGTGGTGCTGGGTCGGCTGCAAAAGGAGGGTTTGAAGGCGAAGCTTTCCAAATGTGCGTTCTTCCAGAAGGAGGTACGGTACCTGGGTCATGTCATCTCAGACCAGGGAGTCGCCACAGACCCAAGTAAGGTCGAGGTGGTAGCTAACTGGCAGCCGCCCGCTACAGTCTCGGAGTTGCGGTCATTTTTGGGGTTTGCCAGTTACTACCGTCGCTTTGTAGAGGGCTTCGCCAAGTTGGCAGCCCCGCTCCATAAGTTGGTGGCCGAGCTGGGCGGCACCAAGAACCGGCGGGGGGCTGCGCCGGCGGTCCTGGAAGCTTGGACGGAGGCGTGTCAGCGTAGCTTCGAGGCATTAAAAGTTAAACTTACCTCTTCCCCTGTTCTGGCCTACGCTGACTTCTCCTTGCCGTTTATCCTTGAGGTAGACGCAAGTTTCGGCGGCCTGGGGGCGGTGCTCTCTCAGGACCACAGCGGCAGGGTGAGGCCTATAGCCTACGCCAGTCGAGGGCTGAGACCATCAGAGCGTAACATGCAGAATTATAGCTCGATGAAACTCGAGTTCCTGGCACTGAAGTGGGCGATGACTGAAAAGTTCAGGGAATACTTGCTGGGGCACAAATGCCTGGTGTACACCGATAACAACCCACTGAGCCATATAGCATCGGCTAAACTGGGCGCCACCGAACAACGGTGGGCAGCTCAGTTAGCGTCCTTTGACTTTGAGTTAAAATACCGGTCGGGGAGGAGCAATCGGAACGCAGATGCCCTTTCCCGGCAATACCCCCCAGGTGAGCCGGACATGGACTTAATGGTCCCGGGAACCCTGCTCCCAGAACCGCTACAGCGGGCCTTGCAGCTGGGGAGGGTTGGAGCAACCCAAGCCGCCATCACCGTCTTGCCGACTCGAACTCTGTCTGATTTGTGTTCCCTCCAACAGGCTGACCCAGTTATTCAGGAGGTGGCGGGTTTCTGGCGACGGAAGCAACGCCCCACCCAGGAGGAGCGGGGCCGGCTGTCTCCGCCCGCCTTGATGCTGCTGCGGCAGTGGGACCGTCTGGTCGAGCAGAACGGGGTCCTCTGTCGCCGGATTTTCCGTCCTGACGGGGCTGCAGCAACTTTCCAACTGCTACTACCTGCGGCCTTGGAGAACGAGGTGCTAACAGGGGTACACCAAGAGCATGGCCATCAAGGCGTAGAAAGAACTCTGGAGCTCTTGCGAGCTCGTTGTTACTGGCCGGGTATGTCTTCTGCAGTGGCCGACTGGTGTCAGGCCTGCGAAAGATGCCAAATGGCCAAAGACACTCAGCCAGCTACTCGTAGCTATTTGGGGCATTTATTGGCCTCACGGCCTAATGAGATCGTAGCCATTGACTACACTTTGTTGGAACCTGCACGGAATGGACTGGAAAATGTGCTGGTAATGACAGATGTTTTCAGTAAATATACGATGGCTATTCCCACCCGTGACCAACAAGCCTCTACCGTGGCACAGGTCTTGGTCGCAGAGTGGTTTTATAAGTTTGGTGTTCCTGCCCGTATACACTCTGATCAGGGCCGGAACTTTGAAAGCTCTCTGATACAGCAGCTGTGTGGCCTCTACGGGATTGAGAAGTCTCGCACTACCGCCTACCATCCGGCTGGTAATGGCCAGTGCGAACGTTTCAATAGGACCCTCCACAATTTATTGCGCACGTTACCTGTCTCCCGCAAGAGGGATTGGAATTCTTGTCTGCCACAAGTCTTGTATTGTTATAACACCACCCCTCACCAGGCAACAGGTGAATCCCCCTTTCTCCTCATGTTCGGTCAAGAACCCAGGCTGCCGGTCGATTTCTTGCTGGGCCGAGTACCGGACCCGGTTGGTGGAAATATCCACGAGTGGGTCCGGGAACATCAGACTCGGCTGCAGGTAGCTTTTGATGGGGCAAGAGAGCGATTGGGGTTGGCAGCAGAGCGCCGAAAAAGGAGTTATGACCAGCGTGTTCGGAGCACCCCCTTGGCCGAAGGCCAGCTGGTGGTGCTGCGCGACTACAGTGCGAGGGGACGGCACAAAATCCAGGATGTGTGGGGTCCTGGGGTGCATCGAGTTTTGAGGGCCCCGAGGGATGGCGGACCAGTCTATACCATTGCCCCGGTGGGCGACCACAGTAAGGCCAAGCAAGTCCATCGCAACCGGCTAAAGGCACTGGTGGGGGCGGACCCTTCAGGTCACCCCTCCCCCGAGGGCCCGCCGCCCCGGGACTTGCCACCTTCGGAAGGCGAGTCCTCCTTTGAGAGTGATCTGGTGATGATCCAGCCGCAGCATCACCCTTCCACACTACCTGCCACCCCGGGGCGGTTCGTTCCGCCCTTAGGTATGGCCTCGGCGGTGCCTTCAGTAGTGGTCCAACCATCGGCCTCTGGGGTTGGCCCCTCGGTAGCAAGTGGGGTGGCTCCACGTCGGACCACGCGGTCGACTGCTGGTCACCATTCGAATATGCACCATCTTCCTAGACCAGTGGAAAGAGTTGCCGACAGAGCCGAGGGCCCCCCTAGTCTGGGTGCCAATGCCATATTTGCCCTGTTTAGGCCCTGGAGTTAGTTTATTGCATTTGCCGGCCTTGCTTGTTCCATCGCCGGGGCGGCGATGTAAGAAGAGGGGGTGGAATGTGGCAGAAGGGAGCGTTATTTGTTGGGTCCGGTGCACCCTCCTATAAAAGTGATGGGGTTTCCCCCCTGACGTTACGCGGATGTTCCGGTCGGCTGGACTTCCGCCATGATTGGAGACTCTTTTGGGCTCCCCTTCTCCTCCTGCACTGGAGACTCGCTGGTAGATCGACGTTGGTGAGTTCCGCGTAACTCCTTTTGTATAGTTTTATGGTGCCCTGTTAATGACTAGTTTTGATTTTTTTATATAGCTGACAGTCACGTCGTTATCCGGTCCCGTAGCTCTTTCCGGAGTGGACGGGAATGTTTGCCTGATCGGTAGGTGACTTCCTCGTGCTTCCTTTGTTTTATCGACAGGTAACTAGTGTTATCTAACGGGGTGTTATTCTTGATTAAAGGAGACGGTGGGCCGAGTCGGGCGGAACGCTGCCACCACGAGTACCTTGTTGGCGCCGCTCTAGAGCGCCGCTGTTTTGCCTACCGGGCTGTCTCACTTACCGGATTGTTTTGCCTACCGGGCTGTCTCACTTACCGGATTGTTTTGCCTACCGGGCTGTCTCACTTACCGGATTGTTTTGCCTACCGGGCTGTCTTACTTACCGGATTGTTTTGCCTAACGGGCTGTCTTACTTACCGGATTGTTTTGCCTAAAGCGCTGTTTTACTTACCGGACTGTGTTGCATAGGGTCATTTGTGCCCAGGACATTGGTCAGTCCCGCCCTACACGACACTCTTTCTATTTTTCTATGAACGGCTCTGTTTTATTGTGCATCTAAGTGTATTATCGAATACTGTTTGACATTAAAGCTTGTTTTTTTTGGATTGGAACCACGTCTCCGTCTAATTCCGTACAGATAACCTGAGTGCCCTCGGGGGCTGTGAGACTGTGGGCTCAACCCTACTGGTCTTACTACATTTAAGTTATCAAAGTTAAGTTATTAATTACACACTGGTGATGTATTGGTTGCACTGATGTCGCAGGTCTTGCGGCACTTTAATCACATTAAACGTATCGCAAAAACTGAAATAATGAACTGTACATTTTAGCAAGTTTTATTGTGTCACATTATGTTTTAATTCTTTTATCTATTTTAATTAAACTTGCCACATTCAATACCACGTCAGAAGTTGAAGAGCAGGATGACAAGATGACATGGCACATGGTACAACTGGTATAATCATTGTCAAATTAACTGAATTGAAAAACACCAGGTATCACTGTTTTCTTTTTTTTTTCTTATGTAGTTTCAGGCTATTAAACTGATTAAAGTGACTAATGATTTTAATTTCCCTCTCTTATTAACATACGTTGGCTTTTTGTGTCACACGTTTTGTTCATAATTTCAAGTTTGAGACATTGTAGCCTATAAAAGCCCCCGTCTTGCTGGTAATTACCCCTCTCAGAGTGACGTGAATGGTTTCACCCAGTTGACAGCTTGTATTTACAGGAAATTCGATACGACGTGAACACAGCATCACTGTTGGCAGGAATGTCTCTCCGCTGTTCGTTAGTCGTAACCTCCGTTCCTAATCAATGCTCCATGTAGGCTGTGATGGTCGAATAAATGGGGTGAAGCCCCCGATCAGCTGTTCTAGACAGGCCCAGGTCTCATTAAGCTTAGTGGACAGCTGTCATTTCGAGACTTTGCTCAAGTTACTGTATAACCAAACTGATTTTATTAACCCAACGACATCCTTTAATTATCCAGATTTTCACACTGGAAAAGTAAAACTTGTTTGTTAACTATAAAAACTGACCTTTTCTTCACAAAGCAGATCCGTCAAGATGGCATCCGGAAAAAAAAGAGACAGAGAGAGAAATCAGAAAATGATGTTAATGCCACAGGAGGATTTGGAGCGGTGACTCACGGGTGCCTCCCCAACGACCACATCAACCAGCTGTCGCCATGGCGCCGACCTTTACCGTGGCCCAGGGTGACCGGCGCTTTAGCGTCAACGTAAACTTGACCCCTGACATTTCCACGGCTCAGTGCCACTGCATGCTGGGGGGGGGGGGGGCGGGTCAATCAAGAGCAACGGATGTGACATGGGTTGTGTGTGTGTATATGTGTGTGTGTGTTTATTTGGGGCGTATGATGTCCATGAAAGGGAATCCTGACAGTATCAATATTGGAACTGTGTTGATAATAATGATTCTGATAGTAATGATAATCATGTTCACACATAAAACCCAATTAGTGGTTGTAATGTTGGTGATGATGACTTCAAATGACAGACAGTATTTTCTATGAATGTAATGAATGAAATGTTGATAGTGTTGACATTCATTCTTATGAAGTCTGTAATGATGGCATTTGATTAGATGATTAAAATTGCATCAAATCGGGGGTGCTGACTAAGATGATGGTGATGATGAGAATGAAGATGAGATCAAAATGATTTCAATCATTCGGATGATGATGATGATGATGATGATAAGCATGAGGAAGATTCTAATTATTCCAATAATATGCGGTGACATGATAGTGTCAATGACATTTAAGCTCCTTTCATTGATTATGATAATGATCATTTGAATATTGTCAATGATTCTGTTGATGTTGTCAACGATGATGATGATAATGATGATGATGATGATGATGACGAAGGTTAAAATTATGTATTCAACAATTGTGATGACGACAATGTGAGACTTGATGATAATGATGATGATGATGATGATGATGATGATGAAGTTGAACATTTTAATCTGTTCAATGATTCTGTTGACTATGATGATGAGGATGATAAGGAAGAAGGTGAAAGTGATGCTGAATGTTGAAGATTTCAGTAATTGTGATGATGATCAGAATTGCAATGCTTTCAATCTGATTCAATCTGATGATGATGATGATGATGATGATGATGATGATTCAGTAATTTCATGAAATTTTAGATGCTTTGAATTATTCTGATGATGATAATCCGTTGGCTTTTAACAGTTTTGATGATCATAAAGATTTTAATGACGATGATGAAGTTAATGCTTTTTTGTCAGTCGAGATGATGAATGTGGTGAAATCCATGTTTACTAACTCTAAGCAAGATGACATTCAGATGCATGAATATAGAAAGACTCTCACACAGACTCTCACCCCCCAATGAAGAGCAAAGGGCAGAGGTGAGGAGGGAGGGAAGGTGGACAGACAGAGCGGCCATTGAAGCAAAAAAGGAAAAGTGAGGTAGCAAAGTCAGAAAGGAGAGAGTGTGTGAGAGAGAGAGAGAGAGAGCATGGGGTAAGACTGTCAGAGAGGGAGAAAATGGAAGCGATCGCGAGGCCCAGGGATGGAGATAAAAGCTGTATTACATGAAATTAATGGTGGTCTTCGCAAGCAGTACATGAATCACAGTCTTCCCCTACAGTACGTGTGTGTGTGTGTGTGTGAGAGAGAGAGAGAGCGAGAGAGAGAGGGAGGGAGAGGGGGGAGAGAGAGAGACAGACAAAGATCGGAGCTGCCGGCTCACTAACTACAACTTCAAAGGTCTCTCCGTTTAACCAAACTGCATAACACCTCTGACAAAGTGACAGAAGAAGAGGGACAGAGAGCTGGAGAGAGAGAGAGAGGGAGAGAGAAATGGAGGGGCGAGAGAAGTCACAGCACTGCACGGCGGAGGAAGAGACATGATGATTAAAACAATGATTAAATTATGTTCCAAATACTTTACGTTTTTTGGTGATGGCTGTATTTCCTTCACTGTGAGTCAGCCTCCACACACAGCAGGTCTCTGTTCCATGTAGCTGTGTAGTCACCTGACATCACCTGTCATCACCTGTCATCACCGGTTCCTGACATGTGACACGTCACACTGAAGCCTCCACATGGAAGGGAACACGCTCATAAGCTAAAAGAACACATGGTGGATCTTGTTAGTCAATTATCTTGAAATGCATCTCTGTAGATCTGTGCTTTGCATATCTCACGAGCAGTTCATCTGATCAACTTCAGTGTGTTGAAGTGCAGTTTTATAACAAGAACCAAAATAAAACAGGTTCCCTTCTGCTGCTGGATGCTGGACATACTCACCTTATAACTAGGGAGGACCCCCAAGACCCGGTTTTAAACAAGACCCAGTTCTCTATGAGACACACACACACACACACAAACACATTATTACGTTACATTTCATTTAGCTGACACTTTTATCCAAAGCGACTTACAATAAGTGCATTCAATCATGAGAACAAACTCAGAACAACAAGAATCACGAAGGTACAATTACTTCAATAAAGCCAAACTACAAAGTGCTATAAGTAAGAGCAATTTAAGTGCTACTAAAGTGCTGCTTTCTTTCTTGCATTGCATTACATTACTGTGGTTCAGTGGTTAGAAGGCCTGTCTTTTAATCAGTGGACCGGTGGTTCGATCCCCGGCTCTGCTAATCCATGTCGATGTGTCCTTGAACAAGACACTTAACCCTAATTGCTCACCATTGTCTACGGTCTACTGTATAGCATGTATGTCGCTTTGGACATAGCGAGCGAATGACAGAGCCGAGAGAGTTGGTGCAGAGTTGGTGCACAGAGAGAAGAGAGGAGGACCCAGGACAGAGCCTTGTGGGACCCCAGTAGTGAGAGGACCAGGTTCAGACACATACCCTCTCCTGGTTACCCGGTAGGTGTGATCGCTGAGGTAGGATGAGAGGAGGGAGAGTGCAGTGCCTGAGATACTCAGGTCCTGGAGGGAGGAGATACCCAGGTCCTGGAGGGAGGAGATAGCAAAGCCAGAGATGGGGCAACTGTGGCTCAGTGGTTAGCAAGTCTGTCTTTCAATCAGAAGGTCAGTGGTTCAATCCCAGGCTCCGGTAGTCCATGTCGTTGTGTCCTTGAGCAAGACACTTAACCCTCATTGCTCACCGTGGCTGTGTCTACTGTATAGCATGTAAGTCGCTTTGGATAAAAGCATCAGCGAAATGTAATGTTATCCTCCGAGTCTTGACTCCAACGAAAGACTCCTCTGTCTTTATCCTCCGAGTCTTGACTCCAACGAAAGACTCCTCTGTCTTTATCCTCCGAGTCTTGACTCCAACGAAAGACTCCTTTGTCTTTATCCTCCGAGTCTTGACTCCAACGAAAGACTCCTCTGTCTTTATCCTCCGAGTCTTGACTCCAACGAAAGACTCCTCTGTCTTTATCCTCCGAGTCTTGACTCCAACGAAAGACTCCTCTGTCTTTATCCTCCGAGTCTTGACTCCAACGAAAGACTCCTCTGTCTTTATCCTCCGAGTCTTGACTCCAACGAAAGACTCCTCTGTCTTTATCCTCCGAGTCTTGACTCCAACGAAAGACTCCTCTGTCTTTATCCTCCGAGTCTTGACTCCAACGAAAGACTCCTCTGTCTTTATCCTCCGAGTCTTGACTCCAACGAAAGACTCCTCTGTCTTTATCCTCCGAGTCTTGACTCCAACGAAAGACTCCTTTGTCTTTACCCTCCGAGTCTTGACTCCAACGAAAGACTCCTCTGTCTTTATCCTCCGAGTCTTGACTCCAACGAAAGACTCCTCTGTCTTTATCCTCCGAGTCTTGACTCCAACGAAAGACTCCTTTGTCTTTACCCTCCGAGTCTTGACTCCAACGAAAGACTCCTTTGTCTTTACCCTCCGAGTCTTGACTCCAACGAAAGACTCCTTTGTCTTTACCCTCCGAGTCTTGACTCCAACGAAAGACTCCTTTGTCTTTACCCTCCGAGTCTTGACTCCAACGAAAGACTCCTTTGTCTTTATCCTCCGAGTCTTGACTCCAACGAAAGACTCCTTTGTCTTTACCCTCCGAGTCTTGACTCCAACGAAAGACTCCTTTGTCTTTATCCTCCGAGTCTTGACTCCAACGAAAGACTCCTTTGTCTTTATCCTCCGAGTCTTGACTCCAACGAAAGACTCCTTTGTCTTTATCCTCCGAGTCTTGACTCCAACGAAAGACTCCTTTGTCTTTATCCTCCGAGTCTTGACTCCAACGAAAGACTCCTTTGTCTTTATCCTCCGAGTCTTCATACGATGAGTCTTCACTGACGCTACAGCTGACGCTTCAAACCCCCACCTGGTTTCATACCAGTGTTAGCGATAATTAGCTACAGCTGAGTTGACTACGCCCCAGGTCGTTAATGTGAAGGCCACCAATCAAAAGTACTCTGGCTCAGGACAATAGCAGGGTTTCCCTTTAATCAGTGAGGTGACAGTTTCCCAAGAATAGGTACTTCTTGCCAAAACTGATTAAGGACAGGATCTGTTTACCTCAAAGGTAGAAAGTAAAAAAGATCATAGTCCCTACTAGAGTTGGATTACAGAAGTAGACTTTAACCCTAGCTGGTTCAGTTGCGTTTAAGTCACTTGACTGAAAGCAAAGTCCCAAATAATGAAACAATGTCAATTGCTCAATTAAATATATTTCTTTACACAAAATAATCAAAAGCAACAGTTAAGAATATTTATGAATAACCAAATCCATTAGCAGTATCCATACAAGTACTATTATCCAAGAAATCATGTGACTACGCCTCTCAGGGGCGGAGTCACGTGATTTCTTCTCCAGTTTCAGTCTGTTTCAGTCTCCAAACAAAGTCCTCTTCTCGATCCTGGAGATGTCATAAACATTGTCAGTCCAATCATCTAGCGGAGGTATTTCTGGTTTAACAGCTTTCTAGGAACATAATCAAAAGTAGATATTGACATGTTCTAAACATGTCTAGTTTAAATGAAAAGTAGCAGAACTTGATTAACCTTCGACCAGAAAGGAATTCTGGTACCAGAATATATGTTCATCACTATGCAGCTGGACTTTATGATTCATATTGTAAATTACATTCATTCTCCCATTTGACATACAATGAGTTACATTTACTTCTGCGCGCCAAGCAGCCACATTCCCAACAGGAAGTGCACGACTATCACCAAATGATCAGCGCTCAGCGTGGTTTACTCCCTCTTCAGATGTCCAATATTAATAACTCCCACAGTCCTTTACAAAGGTGGCACTCTATGGCAACATATTTCTCAACCACCGCAGCAGGAAATACTGTTGTTAAAACGCACTTTAGGGTTTTAACAGTTAAGCATGCTGTACACACACACACACACACACACACACACACACAGACACACACACACACACACACACACACACACACACACACACACACACACACACACACACACACACACACACACACACACACACACACACACACACACACACACACACACAATGCATCCTTGCTGGTTAAAGGGACTCCCCCTTGAGGCATAAACATTATATTTATGTACATAAAGCACAGAGGAAACATATATTGCTGCACATGCAGTTCCACACAACAACACACTTATACTCCAAATCCCCTCACACTGCTGTGCCGGGGACTTAAAGTGTTTTTTTTCTCCTCCCCCATATTCTCCCTCATTCTCTCGACTCTGTTCAGGCCTGTTCTTCTGTGAATAAATCTCTGTAATTTGAAAGTGACAAGGAGGAGATTTATGAAAGTATAAGGGCCTGTTTCTGGTGCAATTTATAGTGCAGAGCAAGGGATATGCAGATGAGAGTGCAAAGGGTGTTGCAGGTGTGTGTGTGTGTGTGTGTGTGTGTGTGTGTGTGTGTGTGTGTGTGTGTGTGTGTGTGTGTGTGGTGTGTGTGTGTGTGTGAGAGTGTGTGTGGTATGACAAAGCGGCCTACAAGTTCTTAATCTTTCCAGTAGTATTGCACGTGGCCTCGTGGGGGCCAGGCTGCTTGAGGTGTCTGGTCTGGTCTGGTCTGGTTTGGTCTGGTCTGGTCTTGTCTGGTCTGGTTTCAGCCTTCATGCTGTCTAAGATCCGGCTGCAGAGACTGACGGCGACCATGATCAAGAAGCCAACGACACAACACAATAGACCCGTCTTTATTTCATAGCTATATTTGTATGGTTACCACCATTGACTGTTTGTAAGAAGATGACATGGTGACCTCTCCCGTTGGTTTGGAAACTGCCTTTTTGAAGCCATTTCTCCATCCTGGGTTACGGGTGTCGCCACCGTTGAAGAGAAGTTTCCATATTTAGAATGTGAAGTGATTTAATTCAATTCAATTCAGTTTATTTTGTATAGCCCGAAATCACAAACACAAATTTGCCTCTGAGGGCTTTACAATCTGTACACATACGACATCCCTGTCCCGGGACCTCACATTGGATCAGGAAAAACTCCCCCAAAAAATAGTGAAAACCCTTTCACAGGGAAAAAAGGGAAGAAACTTCCGGGAGAGCAACAGAGGAGGATCCCTGGACAGAAACAATAGATGTCAGGTGACCAGAATGAACAATGTAACAGAGTTATAGCACATTCAATGAATATCACAGAAAGTTTTAATGTAATGAGTAGTAGGCATGGACCACGACCCAGACAACCACGATCCATGTCAGCAGACGGAGGCAGAGATAAGGGACATCAGCAGGGCCGCCATGGCAGGGAGCAGGACCGGCTCCAGACAGCCATGATCCATGGAAGCTTGAGGGCTCTAGGAACCACAAGTAGCCCCGCATTCAGTGGGCGCCACTCTCTGATGGGACAATATGGAACTATAAGCTCCCTAAAATATGATGGTGCATCACCAGTTAAGGCTTTGTAGGTAAGAAGAAGGACCTTAAATACAATTATCTGTCTTACAGGAAGCCAGTGGAGATCAGCTAATAGGAGTAATGTGATCTCTTCTCCTAGTCCTCATTAGTACACGAGCTGCAGCATTCTGGATCAACTGGAGAGACCTGAGAGACTTAGCAGAGCAGCCTGATAATACAGAGTTACAGTAATCCAGTCTTGAAGTAACAAATGCGTGAATCAATGTTTCTGCATCTCTTCGAGACAATATGTGCCTGATCCTTGAAATGTTGCGTAGGTGAAAGAAGGCAGTCCTTGAGATCTGTTTCACGTAGGAACCGAAGGACAAGTCTTGATCAAAGACAACTCCCAGGTTCCTCACGGTGGTGATTGACGCCAGAGCAATGCCATCAAGAGAAACAATATCATTCGATAATTGAGTTCAACATCAGGAAGTTGCAGGTCATCCAGGTTTTTATGTCTTTAAGACACGCTTGACGTTTAGCCACCTGGCTGGTTTCATCTGGCTTGATCGATATATATAGCTGGGTATCATCGGCATAACAATGAAAGCTTATCAAGTGTTTCCTGATAACGTTGCTTAAAGGAAGCATATACAAGGTAAACAAAATTGGTCCAAGCACAGAACCTTGTGGAACTCCATGACGAACGCTGGTGTTCATAGAGGCTTCATCATTTACATATACAAACTGAGATCGATCTGAAATATATGACTTAAACCAGCTTAGTGCGGTACCTCTAATACCAATCACCTGTTCTAGTCTCTGTAATAAGATGTCATTTAGTCATTTAGAGATGCTGTATCCGTCTCTGGTAGAGACAGCAACCTGTCAATCACCTTGTAGCCCCGCCCTAAAGCGTCCCCTGCTTTATGGTCTGTTTAACTCTAAATTACCATCATTTACTAAATCAACATCATTCTGTATTGAATAAGACTTGAAACTAGAGATTGAAAGATAAACTCGTTGAGACTGTTGGTTTGTGGTTTCATAAATTACAACGGCATACTGTCGGATGGCTAGTTAGCAACAGCCTCCACCAGCCAGCCTTCCTGCCTCTGTGGTGGCGTTGATGTGTGAGGCCTGGTGAGGACACGGCAACACCAAAGACTGAGCTATTGGCTGTGCATTAAGAGAACCAGACTACTAGCTCTTTTTACGAGCCTCAAGTCAAAAGTGCTTTTGATGCTCCATAAATGCCAATAAATGCTCTAAAAGGCAGGACGGATTCACACTGGACAAGCTGGATCTACTACAGATTTAACTAACGAGTACATTTGTGAAGCCAGGTGTGTTTATTTGGCCCCCAGGCCGCTGGTGCTGATGTACAGAACACCACTCCATAAACCAGGCTTATGCTCAATCACCTGACAATGGGCACAATAAAATACACTCAATGGAGGTGGTGGAGTTTCACACACACACACACACACACACACACACACACACACACACACACACACACACACACACACACACACACACAGAGCAGCACTCACAGACGTCATATCAAGGCCTATCTTTAAACATAATAACCGTGCCCTTTTATTTGAGTCATTAAACACACAAACTTCCAATGTCATTTAAAACAGGCTCTAATCACATTCATCTGTTTAAACAGAGGCGTGCAGGGCCGGAGCGAGGGGATGAAAGACATGCCGAGTAGAGGAGAGACTGTGGTGAGAGGGCTAATGAAAGAGTTGGCAATGTTTACTCAAATTGTGGAAAGTAGGCCCGAGCACAGAGACAATGATAGAAGGACTGGGGAGGACGGACGCAGCAAATAGCTGCTCTCCGCATGCACAGCCATAACCATAGATCCTCAAACACAGGGGCGGGCCTTCATTTATCTAAACTGCACAGGCAGTCAGGTCTTTATTTGAAACAGGCTCGTAGTAGTGATCGCCTTCCAGTTTTATATATGTAATTATATTTTAGAAATTGCTGCTGTAAATCCGACGCGTCTTTACTGTTTACCTGTTGTGATACATTCACAAAGGGGAACTGCAGAGTACACCAGGCTGTGATTTACACAACGCCTCTTAAGTGAAGTGAAGTTAATTACTTAATAGCATCATTCATTACCATTTCATTGTTTGGTAATGGTTCAATTCATAACTAAAGTTGAATCAACTGAATTGTTCAATATCTAAAGAAATTATCTTTAGATTTGGGTTGGAGACAACATGTTTTTTACTGGAATCCTGTGAAAACCAAGTGTGGGCACGACGGAGAGTGTTTAACAAAATACAATATTGTGAATGGGTATTCTATGAATTAAGAATTTATAAAGAACCTATTTAAATGTGATTTTAACCTGTGGTGCTATGTGTTTGTGTTTGATTTATTACTGTTAAAATGTGATATATCAGCCCTGTTTATATTGATATTGTTTTTATTGTCCCTGTCTTTAACATATAAAGTGTCTTTGTGTACCTTTTTAAAGTGCAATACAACATACTATTATTATTGTTAAAAGGATATCTTGGCATCAGCTGTCTCCTGTCAGTACCCCACACTTTATGGAAGTGCTGTATAAAAGAGCTATCAATCACAATAACAACACAGTCATGACAAAACTAACTATTAACATAAACACATTTTTTGTATTTTTATTGATATAGTTTTGGGTTTGGACCAGTGTTAAGCAACTGTCTATTGAACATAAGATGTTTCACTCCAGCAGCTAAAAGCCAGAGACTGTATGACATATGGACGTGGTCCTTCATGAAGCTCAAAGTGGGCGGGTCCGGCCTCCGCTATCTTGACAGCGATGACGCAGTCTAACTCCCAACTCTTCCCAAAAACGGGCAAAGAGGTGGAGCGTCGGTGGAGCTGAGGGCCCGGATGCTGCAGCAGAGGAGACAGCATCCACCATTACCCCAGTAATGCCTCACTTTCCAACTCAGTGGATTCAAACGGGTGAGCCTGTTGGAGTCATTTTAGCATCAGATGTTTTCAGCTTGCTCAAAGGATGCAACACTTGCATTCCTGGTCGGCTTTTCATGTGTAAACATTTGCAGGAAGCATTGACTTATAACTGCTGAGCAGCAAAATTAGAGAATAGCCAAGTAGAACCATGACTATAGCTGTGTTATTGTACTGATGTAATCAATGCTATAGGAAATGAAGGCATTTTATGACAGGGACAATCACTCCTCAGTTGTGACTTGGCCTGCATTAAGCCTGCCTGTTATTAAACTCAAAGTAGTGTTCAGTATGTACTACTACATTAAATCACTAAAGGCTTTTCTGTGCAACCTTTCAGCTGTTTGAATCTGTGAGCGTGCACACCGCTGTGGACGTGCACTGAGTTCATGCTGGAGAATCTCTTCACTCGGAAATCAGAGAAAGCCGGTTTGGGGCATATTGTAATTACTCGCTGCATTAAAATCTGGTGTGTTATGGATCACAGGGGGAATGCTGACGGTCGTCTCCTTCAGTGGTCATCACACAGCATGGAATAGAATACAGCTCACACAGCTGGAAGGGACAGGAGGTTTTATTTAGGATGTATTGAAAAGTCCAATATCTCAAATATGTCTATTTGTATTCAAAAGACCAAAGAACCATTACATTTAGCTGAGGCTTTTATCCAAAGTGACTTAATGCTATACAGTAGACACAGCAACGGTGAGCAAGTAGGGTTAAGTGTCTTGCTCAAGGACACAATGACACAGACTGCCGGAGCCGGGGATCGAACCACCGACCTTCTGATTGAAAGACCGACTTGCTAACCACTGAGCCACACTGAGAACCAATTCATAATAATGTTAGCTGAAACCCTTCCCAAGAAGTACATTGCAATAATGTAAATCTAAATTGAACCTAAACTTGCCCATAGAAGAGTGACTGATGTTTTTGTCATTGCAGAAGCTTTTGTGTCTCATAAAGACACAACTAGAAGACAAAGGATACATTGAACACCAGCAAAACTGCAGCCGACGGAGACGTGATATCCGCTAACAGGAGCGGAAAATAGGTGTGTTGGTTTTTTCTCTTTCTTTTTTCTCCCTTTTTTCCTTCTCCCCTGCCAGTGCTCCTCTTTTGTCTCGAGCCGGCCGTTTGATGAGAGTTTCCCCCTGACCTTCCGCCGTGGGAGAGTGATGACAAGGACGGCGCACGCTGACCTTGACATTCAGCATGCTAAATGGCTTCTCCACGAGCCAGTCAGCAAACACGGAGACGGGCAGGCCGTCCTCCCCGAGCGGGACGGTGGCTCTGTGGGCTGCTGGAGCAGGACGGCGACGGAGAGACGCCGGGCAGAAGGAGGTTTTAATACGGCCACGGGGGAGTTCTGATGGGATCTTGAAGTTTATTGGTATGCAGAGGTTATGCACACAGTCATTCCAGGTGTTTGGACGGACAGGGCCATGTCCCCCAGACAGAGATACCACCACTGTGAGATGAAAGGGCCTCTCTGGTCCTTCCACACACAGTTTTGACGTGCAGTGAACGCCGACATTGCAAAGTATCCGGTGGTTCGCAGACATTTTATTCTCCTGCCGACCAGGTTGTGTTACGCACCGGCCTCTGGTTTCCTCACTGGAACCTCACTGGCTGCCTACCGCCTCTCGTGCTGCTGAACACGTCACCAGCAGGCATCATGGCGGAAGTTGCCTCTCAAACAACAAAGCGCGGCGGCGGTACTGTCCCTCGTCCCTAATGAGAGGAGACGGCGGCGGGCGAACGCGGCGCTGACCTTTCTGCTTGTTTACACTCGCTGCTGACAGGACCTGAGGACGGGCCGGAACGAGGGAGGAGAGGAGGCGGAAGATGGAAGCCAGGAGGTGACCTCTCCAAAGTTTACCCAGCAGCCCCACCGCCACGCCCCCTTGAGAGTCGGCGCCTGGGCCTTAATGAGGGACCCGGTGGAATTGTTGGGACGTCGCCTCAAAGAGCGCTGGGATGTTGAGACCGGCCAGGTGAGGCGATGGGGGAAGAGGAGTGTGTGTGTGTGTGTGTGTGTGTGTGTGTGTGTGTGTGTGTGTGTGTGTGTGTGTGTGTGTATGTGCGTGCCCTTCTGCCGCTGCCGAGCAGCTTTTGGAAGGTAGCAGGTGGAAGAGCAGCCACGGAGGATGTTTGTGAAGGTGATCTTTTCTGAGACGGTGAGAGGCTCGTTTCCTCGTCTCTCAGACTTTGTGTTCGCAGCAGCACATTCTTTGAGGAACATGTTTCACAGGCCACTCTTTCCTTATTTTTTTCTACACGCATTAAATCCCTTTAAAGCTCAGACTTTCAACTTTTAGCCACATGCAGGCATGCAGTGCCGGTTCAGCCCACCTGCACTCACCATAAAAACCTTGTCATGGCAGAGAACTGTTACACACGGCTACAATGCCAGGAGATGGGTTCAAACGAGTTTTAGTAAAACAATGAAAACCAAACTTAACTTAACTTGCTCCACTCTGTGGAAGGTTTCTCCCAGTGTGCTGAGAGTGTTAATGTCTCCCACCGACCTCATGCTAGGAACGCTTAAGGGGCTCTCTACAGTTATGTTGTAACACTCTTGACCCATTGGAGCTAAAGATAAACCATTTCCCTTCACTGACTCTGGATTCTGCAGACCTTTCACCAGCCTGATGTTCACATCTGGTTTTAATATGATCTGAATGCTCTGTCCAGCTCAAACCACCAAACGTATTTCCGCCCAAGGCTTTTAATAAATGCCTGCACCCACCGGACCCGGGATTGCCTCACGCATTAAGGTCGCATGATTGTCAGGACTGAGCACCGAGAAGCTCGCTGTGTGAGAAAGCAGCGACAAGAGAGGGGAAGTTCTCATGAGTTATTAATAACTTTACTTTTCGCTGACCGCTTTGACACTTTTTGACCCGCCTGCCTGAAAGTCGAGATCCCTTTCTTCTTGAAAGTTTCACTGTTGTCAGTTAACATTTCTTTGTAAATAATGTTTCTCCTCGTGTATGCAATGATTGACGGGACAAAACTAAAAGGAATTATAGAGAGGGCACCAGATAGTGACAGTTCTCAGGTGACAAAATGCAAACACTTTCAACGGATTATAGCTTTTCAATGAATGTGATGCGTTCTGAACAGCGCCTTTATCAAGAGAAAGGCTTTTTAGAACCGAACCCTTCATACGTCCTTCAGATGGTACAGAATGAATTACCACTGACCTCGCTAGGTTGTCTCACAGTGAAAGTAAAGAGGTAAGTGAGAAAAGTAAACTCTTCAACCTAAAAAAAATACCAAGATTTCCTTTTGAACAGATTTAAACTCATTTATTTGAAACGGGCATGAAGGTGATCACAGTTAAAATATAAACTTCAGATAACGAAAGTGATCCCTCGCTGTGTCAGGAAGGGTTAAACAATTGCTGTAATGCCATGTGTGTGTGTGTGTCTGTGTGAGGAGCCTTGAGCAGCTAAATATGACTCATGGTTTTTATGAGGCTCTCTGTA
The DNA here is from genome assembly GCA_023566465.1 of Cottus gobio. Classification (NCBI taxonomy): domain Eukaryota; kingdom Metazoa; phylum Chordata; class Actinopteri; order Perciformes; family Cottidae; genus Cottus; species Cottus gobio. Next base: position 25,307,402 of record CM042225.1, on the reverse strand, counting down.
AGCCTCTGACGAGCATCTGAAGCCGTGAACCGGGCTGAACTGTACATTTCCTTAATTGCACCAATCCTTGTAACAGGGTAATTGCAGAGTTCACTCTTTTAACGTTAGCCTGCATGTATCCGTAGGGTCTCTCTCTCTCTCTCTCTCTCTCTCTCTCTCTCTCCACTTTGACTCTCAGTAAGGCAGAGAAGGACCTAACAGCAAGAGGGAGGGAGTAAATTACAGTCAAGATGGGATGGAGGGGAGGAGGGAAATGGGGCCAGTGTTTTATCTAAATGGATGTTGGATGACGGTCGTGACAGGTTTGGGGTTCTGGGTGATTGGAAGTGGAGACAGTTGAGGACTTTAGGGACACTTTGTATAAAGTATCAAGGTGGCCATTGAGGTTTTTGTTGTGCGTTCTCCTACAAATGTGCAGCAACACCTGGTAGGGCAACAAAAGAGGGTAAAGGTCCTGCGATGTCGGACCCAATCATCCGATGAAAAGCCAACTACAGTGCCAAATCATTTCAAAGAGCTCCCATGTTCTGTCCACTGCTTTGTACTCTATCCTTCCTCAGTGCTTTGATTACCTTCTTGATTATGCTAATTTTCCCCCATTTTACAAGAGCACCTCACACATTTTTAAACTACGGTCGAGCACAAAGAGCAAAGTGATGGTGACCAAATGATGTTGCATATCGCTATGCAAAGTGTTATCGTAGAACGTCTTTGAATGGGGTCGATAAGTCCTTATTAGTGTATTTATGCTCTCCGTGCGTTCATTTTCTTATTGTCAGAATTACTCAACTAAAAGTAAATTAAGGAGGACAATTTCTGCCTGTCAAATCATGCTTTTAACCCTATAACGACCAATAAGAAACATTGATACACCAACAACTTTGAGCACAGAGTTGCTTCCATTAGCCATTAACCAATGGCAAACTAATGGAAAGCCAATGTAAAGCTAATGTAAAGCTAATGTAAAAACAATGTAAAGCTAATATAAAAACAATGCAAAGCTAATGTAAAGCTAATGTAAAAACAATGTAAAACTAATGTAAAACTAATGTAAAGCTAATGTAAAGCTAATGTAAAAACAATGTAAAGCTAATGTAAAACTAATGTAAAGCTAATGTAAAGCTAATGTAAAAACAATGTAAAGCTGGTTCCGTTTCAGTCCATCAGAGATGAGGTTGGGATGGGTGGATGAATGGATACAATTACATCACATAACTTTCACCCAGGAGACCACTCTTCATGTCCTGTGTTAAACCAAAATGTAATGTACATAACTTGCATGTAAACCAACATATTTTCCCAAACCTAACCAAGTGGTTTTGTTGCCTGAACCTTTAAACCCAACACCAGCTGTGGCTCAGTGGTAGAGCGGGTCAGCCTTCAATCAGAGGATTGGTTGTTTGATCCCTAGCTCTTCCATTTTTTTTAGGCAAGACAGTTAACCCCAAGTTGGTCCCGGAGGCTGTGCCCCTGTGTGGGGATGTGTTGGTCCTGATGGCACCATGTTCGCCCTGAGAGCTGTGGGTCATGAAACTGGCTGGTTTATGAGTATTCATATTCATACTGATAGTACAAACTTCTACATCCTCAAAATGTAATGGCTCATATTAATAGGGAAGTGTGGCCGTCAGGGCCGTGCATGTGTCTGTGTGCTACTGTGAGTGTGCACGCTCGTGCGCGCCATCAGCGGCAGCATCTGCGTCTCTGAGACCCATCAGGCTGCTCACATACAATTCAAATGAGCTCCGCAAATCCAGCATGAAATTAAATGTACGACTTGGACCACAACACACACACACACACACACACACACACACACACACACTCCCCTCTGATGGCTGCCCCGATAACACAGGCTGGTTGTGTGTTTTGCTCCGACACAACTCACCTGAACACATTCATTAAGTGGCTCTGCAGTAAGCGTTCTATTATTTGCGTTGTGGCCGTGATTCATATTTGCTTTAACGTGTGACCTGTGACCCCGAGCGGGGATTCAGGATATTACACACAGATATGTTCGGGTAAGTATTGCATGTTTGTGCGTGTGTGTGCGTGTGTGTGCGTGTCATTCGCCTCCAAATTTCCACATGTTATGTATATTGCCCCGCCCTGCCCTTCTGAATAATAGAACATTTCCAACAATAACAATAATACTAATGGCTACCAGCATTACACCACAATCATGGCCACATCCATTATAACTGCCACACACACACACACACACACACACACACACACACACACACACACACACACACACACACACACACACACACACACACTTCAATCAACACCAAGTCTGGCCCAATCATGTCAGCCCTAGCTCCCTACATTTGCATAAAACAATTACCCTGGGCGGACTCAGGGTTCAATGTCGTCTAGACGACATGTTTCACCGTGGTGTCATCAAGCCGTGTGTGTGTGTGTGTTTGTGTGTGTCCGTATGTGTGTGTGTGTGTGTGTGTGTGGAGGGGGGGACACACTAGGTTGGTTGAAAATTAGCTAGGGTATGGTTGCTCGGGCACTGGCCGCATCACATCACCCTGAGGCGCATGGGGCTTGGAAGGATTTATTCACATAGATAAAACACACACACATATGCAAATGAGGCAGCCTGGACACACACACACACACACACACATAATGGTGACATGGAGGAGTTAGGGGAGAACCAATATTCATATGAGGGCACAGGGCAGAGAGGAGGCAGGGAAATGGGATTGTGTATGGGAGTGTGTGTGTGTGTGTGTGTGTGTGTGTCTGTGTGTGTGTGTGTGTGTGTGTGTGTGTGTGTGTGTGTGTGTGTGTGTGTGTGTGTGTGTGTGTGTGTGTGTGTGTGTGTGTGTGTGAGAGAATGTCAGCACACACACACATTGGTAGATCTTCTTTTTCTCTTTTACTCTCCGTCTCCCTCTCTCTACTAAGCTTTCACCACCCCATTATTTTCTGCTACTGAGCCTCTGCGATCAATACGCGCAACACACCAGGCATCTGATAGAGAGAGAGAGAGAGAGAGAGAGAGAGGGCTGGCTCCCCCCCCCCCGCTCCCCTCCGACCGACCAGAGTCCACGCAGAAATTAAAGGAGGAGAATGAAGGAGCGATAATAAACAACAAGACTAGCTTTTGCTTATTTACTCATGCATTTTGTTTTATCGGGGTCACCATTCAAGAGCAATTAGGAGGAGCGAGAGCATGTGTGTACAGTACAGTAGTGTGTATATAGAGTATCTGTGTGTGTGTGACTGACAGAGACACACACAGATACTCAGGCTGACAGAAGGGCTACTCTTTCATTTACAATCAAGTGGCTCTGACAATCCTCCATACGATGTCATAGCGTCTTTCCCTAAGTATTTATTCATGCAAATTACCCTAAAATGAATAATAATATACACCGTATTTCTGGTGATCCATTTTCTGGGTGGGATCTAAATAGTTTTCTATCCTTGTGATCATGACTTAAGAACACAAAAAAAAATTTTCAGGATAATTCCTTCTCTAAAAAAGCCAATAGCGTGTTTTGAGATCAAACAAGAGTTAGGATTTAGACACACACACACACACACACACACACACACACACACACACACACACACACACACACACACACACACACACACACACACACACACACACACACACACACACATACAGTTATGCATAACATATTTTAACAGGGCACAAACCCACAGAACCAACACAAAGCTGAACAGCATCAGGGGAGCGAGGATCTACAGGTGAGAGCTTCAGAGCCCTTGATCGCCACAATAATCTTCCCCATCCAGAGATTGTATATTTCCTCATAAACAACGCAGGTGGTGACGTGCTCCCTGCACCCCGTCAGATCCCGTGACCACCGCATGCACGTCCTCCCTGTGGGCTCCCTGAAAGCTTACTTACAGTTTTATTGTTGGTATACGTTTTGCTTACTCAGCTAAACGTGATTGAATGATTGCATATCCCTGAGTAGGAGACACGAAGTATGAGCGGCCGTGAGAGTCATGAGCGCCGACAGATACCGTGTTCACTTTGCCCCATGCTGACCAGCAGAGGAGCCCTGTCAACGGATGTGCACACTGCTCACGTGCACACACTGCTCACGTGCACACACTGCTCACGTGCACTCCACCTCCCTCCCACTCTGCAGACCCGGCCCGGAAGTGTTCAGCTTGTTGTGTTCCGTGTGAAACCTGGTTGCAAACTCACGTCCCACTTGGAGGGGCCGATAAAGATACTCAACACTTTTGGGAAAGTGAAGTTATAAATCTCCTTTTACAAAAAATATTTTATTTTGAAAAGGCACAAGCTAAAATGTTTTCATTTTGGCTACTGAAGAAAAAAGAAATTGAGTGAGATGAATCACATGACGTTCTTAGTGGCGTAAGTGAACACATTCAGACGGAGCACGTAATATATATATATATATATATACACACTGTTCAGATATCAAAAAGGAAGTACTGTACAGCGCGCGCTAAACAGCATCCTGTTTGACCCCGTGTCACGCCATCAACGGTCCGTGTTGAACCCACGCTGCCCTACAGGGCCGCAAACCAGGAACGCTGTAAGTTAAAATATTCTCAACTAGTATCAAGTGATCAAATCAAGGCTTCACTACCTCCCTGCTCAGTCAATTTACAGCTACAGACATTTTGTGTGTGTGTGTGTGTGTTGGGGGAGAAGGGGTAATGATGTAACACTTAATGCAAGATGATTCAAATGTTAAAAATTAGTTATGCCTTTTTTTCCTTAAAATAATTATTCACAAGAGCAATGGGAAGCAAGTACAGGAGGTGAAGAAGAGGAGGAAGAAAAAGGTGTGTGTGTGTGTGTGGGGGGGGGGTAATTATCCCTGGCAAAGGGGGTGCCATGCTCTGAATGGAGAGGCAGCAATGACAGCAGAACGAGATGACAAGCCCTTGCCCTTCACACACTCACAATAGCAGAGAGAGAGAGAGAGAGAGAGAGAGAGAGAGAGAGAGAGGGCAGTGGAGGGAGGGAGAGGCTGTGACATCCCAGACCCGGACTGGAGGATTAATGATGAATAAAAAAGAAAGAAAAGGGTGCACACAAAGGGAGACCGGGGGAGAGGAAGATCGAGGGAGCAGCGGAACAGAGAGAGAGAGAGAGAGAGAGAGAGAGACGACAAGAGAGACCTCTTATCCCACAAGGATGGATGAAGTGGTATTGCAAGTCAGGCCTCCTAGGGGTGGAGATCTATAGTGTACACACACACACACACACACACACACACACACACACACACACACACTCAAAAGAGTGTGAATGCAGTAGACACAATGTGAAAGTTCTTCTCTCACTTCATCAACTTGTGTAAATATAATCCTCCTGCATGAACACACTGATAAAAACAGACTGCACACACTCAACGCACAAACACATGGCATTGTGAATCCGGGGATGCTTAATCAATGTCAGAATTCAATCAATAGCCCCCGGTCCCATGTGACATGGGGCTCCCCCCCTCCAGAGCCCTTCCACTCGTCCTTTTCTTCCTCTCTCCTTTTCCTGTCACCTCCACTTCCTCTGCCTCCCTTATCATTTCCTCTCCGCAGCCTCCTCTTCGTTCAACCTTCCCCGTGCCCCTGAAGTCACCACGAAGGGCACGCGCAGTGCTGGTCAATACTATGCTCATATCATTGTTATGATATTTTCATCTTTCCGACGGCCCTTGACGCATGACTTGTGACGAACACTACCCTGAGAAGATTCTGCCAAGACGAAGCTTGAATTCTGATAGTTCCTAAAAAAAAATTGAGAAATTGTGGCATTTAAAATCTTGCACCAAATGAAACGTTTGCTCGAACCAGATCCTCCCAAAAAAAATGTAATTCTCGAAAGTCGTGATCAACTGTCTGAGACCATGTGACAAAAATTCCCAGAAAGTGAACTGCAGACGAATGCAATTTGCGTTTTCTTTTTTTTTCTTCCGTTTTTATGATTAATGCAACTATAAATTTGAGTTATATCTACTTCTAGTCATGATTGTGCTGTTACCAAAGAGGTGCAGGACTTTTACATTCAAATCAAAGTCACAGAGTAAAGTGTGACATGAGCAAAGAAACGCTGCTCGGGTTACAGAGGGATAACCTTTTGCCCCCCATCCATTTTTCAAATGATTTTTATCTCATATTAAATCCTGATTATTTTCTCATTCACGAGGTCTAAAAAGCTATAATATACAGAAAACCCTTGTAAAAATAGATAAGGCCATGTATGTCTTAGTGGTATATTGGTTTATGATAGTACAGAGGAAAAAAAAGATTAAAAGTTAATTTTTATTATCTTACAGATGTATATGATCACTCAATATTGTAGGAGTATCTGTGCGAAGTTTGGCTTTGATTGAGTGAAGTTAAGTATTTTTAATAATTATTTTAGTTCAGACATGTCAAGAACTCATGTCAACTCCGCTCAAGTTAGAAAGTTCCCACAGTCTTCGGTGGTCCCTGAACGGGGCTCGTTTCACTGCAGCAGGGTGCTCCGTGACCTTAGCTGTCAGTAGGGACCAGGAAGGCCTGGAATATTCATATTTCAGCCATAAGTAAGTCAATTTTCATATTTTTTGCTGGACACAAATGACATTCTTGTGCATATCTTTGTGATGCTTTGTGTGAGAGTGGAATGGTTATTATTGGCGGACTCTGTAGGCTCTAAGGATAGCCTTCTAGCTAGTTCCTAACTTTTTTAATCAGCATTTTTTCAAAACTCGGGGTGCATTTTTAGTCGGTTTTGAGTCACTTTGTGTCATGCTTATGGTTTATGTTTTTTTTTTTATATGCTCAGTCCCAGAGGCTGAACCCAATGTCCCAATATTGGGCCTGATAAAGCTGGTGGAAACACACCGTTTGAACAGCTACGTTTCCATTGTCGCCATTTCAGTCTGGATCTGAGAGAAGGTAACGAGAGAATGAGAGAACAGCAAAAGCAAAAACAAGTTTACGTTTTCTTTTGCTAAAACAAGTACAAGCTGCTCCAGTAAGAGCTTTGCAAGTTCTATAAACGCAACTAAAAACTGAAATATGACTTACTTATGGATGAAACGATATTCCACACTTGCTTGGTATGTATTGGTGCATCTGCTTGAGCAGAGCCCCTCTGTTGTGGAAGTAGAGGCGTTCCAGGTCCAGGAAGAAAGTTAGGGCATTTTGGCTCTACACGGACCTAAACCTACGGTTCCCGAAATGTGCACTAAATGAATTATTAAACATATTTAACTTAATTTAATCAAAGTCAAACTTTGCAGAGATACTCTTAAAAAAGCGATGATATGCATAATTAAAAAGAGGAAAAGCATCCTGGAAGTTCTTTTTTTCTTTCCTGTGTTCTATCATCAACCAATAAACCATATACTGCTATATGGACCTCTTTCTGCATATTTTACCTTTTGAATTATTCAAAGAGCCCATGTGGTTGAGGATATATTCTATATTTAGTATGGAAACAATGTGTAGTGCTCACTGGGGCTCAAGAGGTTCAGTTCATGGGATGTTTGTTGTACATTTCTTATGTATGTCCAGCAACCTTTTTTTTCAATTTCCACTTGTCACATGCATCAAGTTTTTTCAAGATAAAGTCCTTAGCACTGCACACTGCATGTCAACAGGAACCCATTCATACTCACAATCATACACTATATTGGGAGCAATATGGCGTTCAGTATGTTGCCCAAGGACACTTTGTCGTGAAGACTGGAGGATCCACAGTGTGTGTGTGTGTTTGTGTGTGTACGTGGGTTACATTCTTGCAGTGGTGCTCTGATTCTGCTGGGACATTTTAGTGATCAGTTTATGTACGAGTGTGTGGTGTAGTGTGTGTGTGTGTGTGTGTGTGTGTGTGTGTGTGTGTACATTCACCAGACAGTGTTGGACATTCATATCGAAGCGAGTTGCCGGCAATAAAGTTGTGTTATTAAAAAGCCTCATGCTATGTGAGCCTAATGTGATTGTACCATAATCCTTGCTTATGAAGATGTAAATGGTGCTCTGTGGGACTAGTTTACATAGCTGTTATTATTTCGGTGTGTTTAAATGACAGAGAAATAGCCTTTGCTTGTCTGTTTGGAATAAATAGGTCCCCCTGTGTTCATAAAAACCCAATTTTCTAAGGACTGTAATGGGGTTATGTCTGTAGGATAGAGTAGTGTTGTTTTGGAGGTTGACCTTTCACTCATGCTTAAACCACAGCTTCAGTGTGTCTCGTGATTATTTATTATTTCTGTTTTTCTTGTTACAATAAGCTCACATTGGACCAATATGCTGCTTCTTAAGGCAAGAATGACATCATCATAATCCAGCTTCATGCTAATTGGTGGTTTGGGGAATGTGTTGTCTTGCATAGTAATGTAAGTCTCCCTTCTATACCAGCTCATCAGGCAGAAGGAAAGACAACTACTCAACTCAGCAGAAATCTCACAACCCATTGGCTATTGATGGGGACGATTTTGCCTCTTAGGGCAACTGGTAATATTCTCAGGGGTTCCGGTGTAGCCAGTGGACTTGTAATTGAGATTGTTATTGGCTAATCTCTATTAACTGTGGCACAGTGGAGGAGCGGGTCGACCTTGAATCAGAGAATTGAGTGTTTGATCCCCAGCTCCACTAGTCCGTGTTCCAGTTCTGAAAGGCTGTGAATGGATGAATAATATGTGTTGTGAACCGCTTTGTGTGGATTGCATTTCTACTTCCTGTGAGCTATTTCCTGAACAAACATTTCAAAAGGAACTACAAAGACGCCCATTTGTAATCGCACGTTTGAAAAACTCTATAGAAATATATATTTCTATAGAGTTTTTCAAACGTGCGATATATATATGCATATACGTATATCTGCATATATATATCTATATGCATATGAATGCTGACAAATATCATTTTTAAAACGCTAACAAAAAAGCACAATCATTGTTGACCATAGGCGATACGTGTCAAGAATGCATTTCAGCCAATGCGTTCTGAGACCTGTGTTTGCTTAGGTTGGTAGCTAGGTATGTATTTAGGAAGGTAGATGGGTAGGCAGGTAGGTAGGTAGGTAAGTAGGTAGGTAAGTAGGTAGGTAAGTAGGTAGGTAGGTAAGTAGGTAGGTAAGTAGGTAGGTATGTAGGTAGGTAGGTAGGTAAGTAGGTAGGTACGTAAGTAGGTAGGTAAGTAGGTAGGTAAGTAGGTAGGTAGGTAAGTAGGTAGGTAAGTAGGTAGGTAGGTAAGTAGGTAGGTAAGTAGGTAGGTATGTAGGTAGGTATGTAAGTAGGTAGGTAAGTAGGTAAGTAGGTAAGTAGGTAGGTAAGTAGGTAGGTAAGTAGGTAGGTAGGTAGGTAGGTAAGTAGGTAGGTAAGTAGGTAAGTAGGTAGGTAGGTAGGTAGGTAGGTAGGTAGGTAGGTAGGTAGGTAAGTAGGTAGGTAAGTAGGTAGGTAGGTAAGTAGGTAGGTAAGTAGGTAGGTAGGTAAGTAGGTAGGTAAGTAGGTAGGTATGTAGGTAGGTATGTAAGTAGGTAGGTAAGTAGGTAAGTAGGTAAGTAGGTAGGTAAGTAGGTAGGTAAGTAGGTAGGTAGGTAGGTAGGTAAGTAGGTAGGTAAGTAGGTAAGTAGGTAGGTAGGTAGGTAGGTAGGTAGGTAGGTAGGTAGGTAGGTAAGTAGGTAGGTAGGTAAGTAGGTAGGTAGGTAAGTAGGTAGGTAAGTAGGTAGGTAAGTAGGTAGGTAGGTAGGTAGGTAAGTAGGTAGGTAGGTAAGTAGGTAGGTTGGTAGGTAGGTAGGTAGGTAAGTAGCTAGGTAGGTAGGTAGGTAGGTAAGTAGGTAGGTAAGTAGGTAGGTAGGTAAGTAGGTAGGTAGGTAAGTAGGTAGGTAGGTAGGTAGGTAGGTAAGTAGGTAGGTAGGTAGGTAAGTAGGTAGGTAGGTAGGTAGGTAGGTAGGTAAGTAGGTAGGTAGGTAAGTAGGTAGGTAGGTAAGTAGGTAGGTAAGTAGGTAGGTAAGTAGGTAGGTAGGTAGGTAGGTAAGTAGGTAGGTAAGTAGGTAGGTAGGTAGGTAGGTAGGTAGGTAAGTAGGTAGGTAGGTAGGTAGGTAGGTAAGTAGGTAGGTAAGTAGGTAGGTAGGTAGGTAGGTAGGTAGGTAGGTAAGTAGGTAGGTAGGTAATTTACTTGTCACTGGGTTGCTGCTTTGTTTGAAAACTAGTCTGTTGCACATAAAGTGGATAAGATAGAATATCATATTTTGAGGCATGTTTGGGAGCTGACCCTCTCTCTCATTTTCATTTGATATTTTTCCTTTCCTGCCTGAGCTGCCAGCACACAGCAGGTGTTGCAGTGGATCTGTATATCTGGGTTCAACATAGCCACAAGGAACGCTCTGCCTTCCGTCTGGCCTGAGTGACTCACAGCAAAAACCAGGAGACGATCCACCACACACACACACACACACACACACACACACAAACACAAACAAATGCACAACAAATGCAGGTGAAGTATCTGACAAACCAACAAGAAAAAAACTAAATATAAAATGAAGGAATTCACATTTTCATACAAAAGTGTGTGGATGCATGTGTGTGTGTGTGTGTGTGTGTGTGTGTGTGTGTGCAGGCACCAAGTGCATTGCATGGTGACCGTCCTTCCCTTCCACCCCTCTCTTTCTCTCTGGTGTCAGAATAGATTTAGCAATTGGCCATGTGACCTGTCAGTGGTTATGACTGGAGTGTGTGTGCATGCACGTCTGAGCATGTGTGACCGCATATGCATACGTGCATACGGTACCTGTATGTGTGTATGCAAGTGAGTGAAAATGTGTGTATGCATGTGAGTGGAAATGTGTGTGTGTGTGCATGTGACTAGGCCGCCCTGAAGCAGCAGATTTGATCTTTGCAAAGGCTAACATCTGTCGCCTGTCATTTTAGCAAGATTGATGACAGCTACCAGAACGGAGGGGTGAGGAGGAGGAGGAGGAGGAGGAAGAGAAGGCGGAAGGGCTGAGGCAACAGTCTAGGACAGTAGAGGCGGAGCAGGAGGAGACATGGAGAACCGGTGGAGTTGGAGGGCCGGTGCTAATGGAGAGGTCGCAGAGGGGTCATGAGAAGAGATGGCCACGCTGACGCAGGGAGGGGGCTGCGTGATTGTATGTCACTTTTCCTTCAACTGATTCTGATCCCACTTGTGTTGGCTTTATATGCTGTTGCTTTTCTGACCTGAAACTGAATCGAGCTTTATTGGCCTCTAGGAAGTTTCCACACTTCACTTCATGAAAGGACCTCAGCTTTCTTTCTTTCTATTTCATATATTTTTATATATCTATATTGTTCTGTCAAGACCAGGTTATTATGACTGACTAGTCAGACAAAATGTCAAATCAAGACTCTTTGACCATTGTGAAGGTTCAATGACAGACAGTCAGGCATGACAGTCATCTATAATTGAGTTGGAAATTAAAAAAGTCTAAGTTTTTACATTGTGAAATGGAGGCTGAGGACGACTCATTGAGAGTTTGACTTGCACAGATTGTCCGATGATCTTGGACAAATTGGCAAAACTGCATGTTTTACCAGTTCTGACCGTGTTGCTTGTGTTCATGAAACATGCATTGTGCTCTTAAAATCTTCCATTTGATATATAATGCGAGACAAGAGCTCATATGCTTTGAGGCTGGTTTGGGGGATCGGAGGACTATAACCCAACGGGTTCAATCATTTCCCAGGTACACTGAGTTGTCTGTGTTCAAAGGAGAATGATCTGTCCTTTCCAAACCCAACTGGCCTATCCTCTCCATCCCCTCCATCAGATGATCAGTTTAACAGCACATGCTTTCCTGGATTGGCAGGAGGATGTCTTCTTCAAGCACGTGGTTACTCATCTTCTCCATAAGGGTACCAAGCAGCTCATCCCTCCGAATGTACAACACAAGCAGCAGAGAGCCAATCAGTTTTACACTACTTTGGGTTTGAATATTATCTATTATTATGATTAGCCTTGAGGTAGGACTCAAGCAGTGGTGGTGTAATCCCTGAGCAGCAGCGCTCAAGAGAGTCTGAATACCCCGTTAGGAAAACATACAGAATCAGGTGGAGTTGATGTGGCTGAGAACAATGGCATGTGCTCCTCTCACCCACTTTCAAAGCAGTCAGCAAATTGAAGTACTTTTAACCACCTGGAATACTAGCTGTGATGAATATATCAGCCTCGTTGAGATTGTACATGTCTAATCAAAATTCTGCAACTGTAAATGAATAGGAGAAAAGTGACGGCAAGTGAAACACCTGTCAAGAGGTAGACATTATAGCCTTATAGCATTATAGTTGCATTATAGCCACTAGTCACGATGTGGAAGTGCAACTGAAACAGGGCGACTGTGGCTCAAAGGTTAGCAACTCCGACTTTCAATCAGAGGGTCGGTGGTTCAATCCCCGGCTCCGGTAGTCCATGTTGTTGTGTTGTTGTGTCCTTGAGCAAGACACTTAACCCTCATTGCTCACCGTTGCTGGGTCTACAGTCTACTGTATATCATGTAAGTCGCTTTGGATAAAAGCGTCAGCTAAATGAAATACAATGTTAACATAAAAATATATATATTTTGTGTCACCGCAGCAAGATATTTGTGCTATTTATTCATCCGAGTCACAAGCTGTAAAATTAGTAAAATGATAAGGTGACTTATAATTTTGTGACGCTTCATGAACAAATATGTCAGTTGACGTATGGCAGCAAATCAATTTCGGTCATACCGGGGGTCCTTTCCTATCCAAAGAGCCATTTTGCCCTTCTTTCCAACAAAGATCTGGAGCCGCAAAAGCTATTTCTTACCATAGCGTATGAAGTTTTATGTATAGTCATATTATATATACAAAAACTATAGTATATAGTTTGCAAGAATAAAGAAAATTATTTACATTGTATTTCAATTTTCCTGTTATAACTTTGAAACTCTTATGAAGAGAAGAAATAAAATAGTCATGTGTCGGCCAACAGTGATGTCAATTAAATTAGACCAAGGTGGGCCAATATTGGGGCAGTTGGGGTTCAGCCTCTGGGTCTAAGCATATCAAAAAATATAAGAAAAATGAAAGAAAAGTCAAATCATGGCCTCACAAGTCAATATTAGTTAATTGTGTCATGTTAATTACACTATTACACAATAAATATGAACATAAACCATAATAATGACTCAAAATGACCCCCAAATTAACTCAAAGTGCACCCTGAGTTTTGAAAAAATGCTGATAAAAAAAAGTTAGGACTAGCTAGAGTTCGCCAAAACCATTCCACTCACACAAAGCATCGCAAAGATACGCAGATTGCCGACCTCCGGGTTTTACGGTTCTTACGCTATACACATATACGCTGACACGTTCTCCCCGTGTCAGCGTGGGTTCCCTCCGGGTGCTCTGGTTTCCTCCCACAGTCCAAACACACAGCTCAGGTTCATGTATCGTAGCTGTGAGTGTGAATGGTTGTGTGTCTCTATATGAGCCCTGAGATAAACCGGAGACCTGTCCAGGGTGTTCCCTGCCTTCGCCCAATGTCAGCTGGGATGGGCTTGATGGGATAAGCTGTTTGGATAGTGGAATGTTCGCCAGCTGGTTGCTATCAAGCTAACTAGCCAATAACGTGCTAATACTCTATGATATTTGGCGCTGGGCCGGTATCAGGTTTGTCAAACACGTCTTCTTGCGAAATGACAGAACAGGTCGTTTGCCAATGACTACATGAAGCAACATTCATGACCACTCTATTTAGTGGTTTAGCAGTTTTAACAGCTGCCTCCTGGGTGAAAGTCCTGTGTTTGTTTAACACGTCCAACCTGTTTCCAAATGCGCACCATGAAATTCGTTATGCTACGTCACCTGACTTCTTCCTCTGCTGCCGCCGTAACTACTACAGCCAGTAGAGGTCGCCCCCTAACGAACCCGAATCTGGGTCATAGTACGCTGTTTGCATGGTAAGGACGGACGGGGTTTTGTCTGAGCTTTTAGACCAGTGAGATAAAGAAATTGCCAGACATTTTGCTAGTTTCCCTCTCAGAGCAGGATCTCTTTACTTAAAGACTCTGTGAATGATCTGTTCCTGTCTGCTAACGACCTCCCATTTATCCCGGCATATAGTCAAAACTGTTTTTTGCACTGTCAGGTAACATTCTGGATTAGTATGCTCCCCATGCTAATATACTGGAGATACAGCATTTACAACATTTACCATTTTCTTTTCATTTGTCTCTCAGTGTGTCCACGGGGTCAAGTCCCTGACCGCTGTACACACAGCTGGTTGAAATAGAAATTAAAAATAAAAACGTGAAAACCTAATTAACTGCAGAGTGGAGATATTATCCAAACAGACAAAAAGAGAAGCTGCACTCGTTTAAAGCAGTCAGCGCGGGTCGTGCTCCATGAATTATTCAAGCTGGCCGGCGGTTTGCAGAGCGAGTTTTAAGTGGACAATGACCCTGTGCACACTCATTTAGCCTGCGCCTCGGCTAACAAGGCTAAGTATTCACCGACTCTCCACTATCCTCCACTAACAAGCTAATGGAATTTCAATCAAGAGGATGCGCTGAATGGCTTAACATGGGTGAGCCTCGTCCTGGCTCTCTATACACACACATATCAATATTCAATTAGATCAGTGGGTTTTCTGCCTGGCCTTGTTAAGTAAGAAGTTGTGGAATGGGAAAGCTTGCAAAGGCCAAAAGGCTAGTTCCAAGCAGAGGTCAACAACTTAAATAGAAGTCTGTATCTCTCTCTGTAATCACAACCTTGGCTCAGACAAAAAGTGATGTTTGGTGTGTGGAAAAATACAGTTCATACACCGAGAACTCACATGGCGAATGTGCTAGTCAAGGATTATTAAAAATAATCACCCATTTTAGGACTCACGCGGACTGTGAGAGCTTCAATTCACTTTCATCTATTAGCATACATCTTTAGAGTTAAACAGCTGTTAATCAAATGAATGTGTTGTTGTTTAAGCTGTTTTCAGCACGTTTAAACGCCACAGCGTAGAACAGTGTAGTACCAGGTCACAGTGAAACACACTGTATTCAACACGCTGCAGCCCACCACAGGAAGATAGTCGACGGGGCGACTGTGGCTCAGTGGTTAGCAAGTCGGTCTTTCAATCAGAAGGTCGGTGGTTCAATCCCCAGCTCCGGCAGTCTGTGTCGTTGTGTCCTTGAGCAAGACACTTAACCCTCATTGCTCACCGTTGCTGTGTCTACGGTCTACTGTATATCACGTAAGTCACTTTGGATAAAAGCGTCACCTAAATGTAGTAGTCACCCTTTGAGACCAACATGAAAATAAGAATATTGGTACTGTGACTATTCCGAGTTGAAAGGGTCGTTAATACTGACGCTACTTTGCATCTGAGACGACGCTCTGAGGAGGCCTTCAGGGTTTGTGTGGGACGCATCGGGCTTCCCACTATGCAATGAAAACCCACCCGCGTCAGTATTAGACGGAAAAGTAATGAAGTCCACTGGGAGAGTTGGGGTGGATCGTTGGGTCAAACAAGCACAGGACCTTCACCCAGGAGACCAAGTCAGCGTTGACTTATAGTACCTGACTCACTTATAGTTACATAACTCACAACAAACATTCAAATTGTAATCCAAACCAATGTCTTTTCCCAAGCCTGACCAAGTAAAAGAACCTTGGTTAACCTACATTGGAAGTTGATCTTTAAATAATACATCTAACAAGTGAATACAGGATGTTTTACTAACTTCTTTAAAGACACTAATGTGTTCATCTGACCACTCGTGTTGTCTGCTGGGTAACAGATGAAAGTGGCCAAAACACCTCAAATGCAATAAGACCTAGGTTGTGAATACATATCTTTTAAACTTAAACAAAGATCCATTAAAGATGAACAATGTGTGAATATTTGTTGTGACCATGCACCGTGCACGGAACAAAAAAACACACAATTAGCTTGGATTCATTTTCCAACTGTTGCGGCGCCTTAATTTCAGAGTTCATCGAATGTCAAATGAAAAAGTCCTTGTAGCATTGCATTGTGAGAGAATGTCAATTCCATCTCATGTGCCAAGCCAGTTGATGCGTTCAATTGAACATCAAAAAAAAAAAAGCACGGGAGAGGGACAAAGAGAGAGCGCGCTTTCTTCCAATTGGCTATGAGAAACAAAAGCCCACTCAACCTTGTTGATAGAAAATTGCACTTGAGAGCAGAGCTGGCGAGTGCTACAGTAAATACTGATTAATTTGAATTCCTAATGAATAGCCGCCGAGTCTGAGGGAAGGAAATGTATTGAAGGAATGTGGCGTGTATTCTTCACAGGAGTAACAAAAAAACAACACGCGGATGAATAAAAGAGGTTGAAGAGGGAAATAATGAATTAGTTTGACGGAGTGAAGTGTGCATTCAGATTGCGGGGCCCGCAGACAAGGCTCGCACGCACAGAAACACAGACGGAGGACAAAGTATGCGACAAAAAGTTAAGCGAGGAATCAAAGTCCAAGGTCCACGAGGTCCGTTTCTAAACTCTCGGCAAGTGTCGTTGCTCAAACCTTTTCCCAAATACTTTGTTAAAGATCCGAGCAGAGCGAGAACACCTCCAGTGACTGCAGAGAACAGGCGTGAGATACGTAGAGGTGTGAAGACGAGTGAAGCTCTTTTCAGTGGAGTCCTTGTTTCAGAGGGACAGTCTGTGCTCTTTGTGGCTCTTTATCATCTCCTGTAATGTCACCGGAAAAGCTTGTTTTTGTCTCCGCGTGCCGCCTCTCGCCGCCCGCCGTGTTTCTGCTTTGTATCCCGTTCGCCGTACAGCTGTTTGCCTTTTTTTTGTGTCCGAGAAAGACTTGACATGACATCATTTTTTTCCCCCCCCCGTTCGAACGGCCGAGACAAAGGCGAAACATGCGCCGCCTGTCTCCCGGTGAGGAGGGAAGAAAAAAACGAGGGAGAAAGAGAGAAACGTTATGCAAATGGCTTTTTTAAGTTGAGCCGGGCATGTTGTCGTGACACTGTCTATATTTAAAACAGGTCACCTTAACCCCACCCCGCTGTCTCAATGACAGACACCGAGCGAGGCTGCGCTGACATCTGGATGCTCCGCAATTGCACGCGCGCACACACACACACACACACACACACACACACACACACACACACACACACACACACACACGCACGTGTGAATATAAAAGGCATTACTGGATCTTATTTTGCATATTCGAACGCATGTGATGCACATGCGACACACACACACACACACACACACACACACACAGCACGACAATGGTTATGATATATGTATATATGTAAAACTGGACAGCCTATTCTCTGCAGACCAGGACCCAATCATTCCAGCGCACTGAGCGGAGAGAGAGACGACCCGTCAGCACTCGGAGGTGACAGAAGAGAATACCTGACCCCCGGTGAATTCACTACCCCCCCCCCCCCCCCAGCCCCCTCCCTCCAACCCCCTCCACATTCGCATTCCCTCACTCCTCCATATTCAACAGCGGCGGCATGCATGCATGCATCCGCGCGTGCACACGAGGCCCCGCTTGTTCACGGGGGCCACATCGAGTGGCCGTGAAAAATGGCTGCCGCCTGTTTACGCCCACCCTCCAGGCCCTCGGGCGGTCCATTTCTTTTAAAGGAGACGAGATGACCGGCGCTCCCCTCTCCATCCTTCCATCGCTTCATTTGCCTGTTTCTTTTTTTTTTCTTCCCCTCTCTCTCCTTTTCCTTGACCTAGATACCAGTGAGGTAGAGCGACACTTCTCCCCTGGCCAGAGCGGGACCCCCTCTATCTTGCAACCATTATTACCCCACCATCTTTCTCTCCCTTTTATTTTCCCATCATTCTCTCCTTCTTCCCCTCTCTCTCCCTCTCTCTCTCTACTGTCCATAAAATATGCCTCGGCGTTATCTCTCCCCCCACGCAGAGGAATAATGAAAGGCAGTGGCATGACAGATTGGACATAGATGAGATTGCCGCTGTGACTATATGCACGGCTCCCCTCGGCCCCGGCTTTGCATCTGAAATGGGAAAAAAAGGGTGGAGGGCATGTGTGTGTGTGTGTGTGTGTGTGTGTGTGTGTGTGTGTGTGTGGAGAAGGGAGAGGGTGGGGGGGAGGGGGCAGTGGCTTGAGGGGCAGTGGGTGCAGTGGTGTGAGGGGGAGGGGGGAGTGTGTGGGGAGGATGGATGGGTCTGTGTGGCTGATGGGTTTCGGGGAGTCAGATTCCAAACTGTTTGTGTGTGTGTGTGTGTGTATGTGTGTGTGTGTGTGTCACACATCTTCATGGACAACAACATAATCTCAAAGTGTCCCTCCAACTGGATCTTAACATCTATTAATAATCAAAGACACCTCTCCTCCGGTCTGCAGTGCTTGGCAGCAGCATGCAGGGTCGGGATTACGGCAGATTACTGCCGGCCAGCTGAGGGGCGCGAGGGCCGAGCGGGCTGCCAAGATGGCTGCTGTGGGCGGCGGCACGATGCCAGCGGGCAACACATAGGCACCTGTTACTCCTGCAGCCGGACATCATGCTTCACCACGGTGCCAACAACTGCTGCCACCACGGGGGGTTAACGGGGGCAGGGAGGGGGGCTCTGCTTTGATGGATATATATATATATATATATATATATATATATATATATATATATATATATATATATATATATATATATATATAACATGTTGTATATTTCATTACATGTTTAAATTTGCAATTTAGCACACACTGTACAGTACTTCCTTTTTGATCTGAACAGTGTGTGTGTACGTCAGAGTCCAACAATATATATATATATATCTATACACATAGATATTATATATATATATATATATATATATATATAACATTTATATATATATATAACATGTTGTCTATTTCATTACATGTTTAATATTTTTTTATTTTGCATTATTACAATAATACATATTAATTTAATAAAACTAATAATTATTGAATATCTAAGTGAATAAAACAATATAGATACATTTTTCAATCATTATATTTTAAATAAAAAAGTATTTTTTTTACTATTACTTCACTGGTTATTTGTGATATAAAATGTGTTTGTAAATTCTCAAACAGTGGCTTAGTTCAGCTGAACTCAATAAACTATAACGTAGGTCTTGATTCCCAGTGCTTCCAGTTTTCATCATACAATGTTTCCATGTGATCGGTACCTTTATTAATGTTCAGCCGTCATCTGCATCAGTCACATCTACTGATTCGAGTTCCTCTTCTTTTAGGGAAAGAAATTCATTTTTTACGCAGAAACGTTGCATCAACTTTGTTGTCAATGAAACTTAATAATAATGTGATCACTTTTCACATTAAAAGCATTCCTATGGCTCTTGTGTTGCCTGAGCAGGAAGTGAGCTCAAAGGAATACTTTGTCTCCAGGAGCTGAAGGAATTAAAAAACCTGCGAAAGATCTTGATGAAGTAAATGGAAATGGACAAAAGCGAAACTAAGATCCAAACCTCCCTTTAAGACCTCCCACAAATCAAGTTACATGAAATGTAAAGTAACTCGTCTAGTTCCACCCAGTCACACGTGTTGTAAGGCTCCAGTTCAACGCGCTGAACTGGGAGCCCGCTGCACGGCGTGTGGGAGGAGCCTGCTGCACGATGTATGGGAGGAGCCTGCTGCACGGCGTGTGGGAGGAGCCTGCTGCACAATGTATGGGAGGAGCCTGCTGCACGGCGTGTGGGAGGAGCCTGCTGCACGATGTATGGGAGGAGCCTGCTGCACGGCGTGTGGGAGGAGCCTGCTGCACGATGTATGGGAGGAGCCTGCTGCACGGCGTGTGGGAGGAGCCTGCTGCACAATGTATGGGAGGAGCCTGCTGCACGGCGTGTGGGAGGAGCCTGCTGCACAATGTATGGGAGGAGCCTGCTGCACGGCGTGTGGGAGGAGCCTGCTGCACAATGTATGGGAGGAGCCTGCTGCATGGCTTGTGGGAGGAGCCTGCTGCACGATGTATGGGAGGAGCCTGCTGCATGGCTTGTGGGAGGAGCCTGCTGCACGATTTATGGGAGGAGACTGCTGCTATCATTAGAAGCAGCTTGTACATCCATCAAGACCTTCGCACTGTTTTGACTCAGGAAGTGTAATAAGTCACATTAAGTGTAATAAGTCACATTAAAAAAGTAATAATATTACTTTACTTTATTACTTGTTATAGGAAATAATTAGTTACCTTACTTGCTATATTATTATATTACTTTTGCAGCCTATTGTCATTTATTAAACTTCATATCAAAACATTCAATGCAGCGCTACTTATCTGCAATATTCTCCTGAACGTTCACTAAAGACGTGATGCAAGGTGCACAGATTCACATCACTGAGACACAACACCGTCTGGTAACGCAGTAATGTTACTTTGATAACTAATACAACTACTGTTTTGTTTTATGCATTATAAACAGGTTAGTTGATAAATCATTAGACTGGTTGATAAATCGACCATTAAAGCAAAACTTGGTCAGAGCCATGAGCGTCTGGTCTGAAACTGACTCGGCCTCCATCTTTTCTTTTTTTTTCTTTTTTCAGTCATCAAATCACAAGAGACAAACAGAACGAAGAGTTTCCCCTTAAAGACACAGGAGGAGGAGGAGGAGGAGGAGGAGGAGGAGGAGGAGGAGGAGGAGGAGGAGGAGGAGGAGGAGGAGAGAGGCGAACATGGTGTTTTTTGGCACCGGGGCTTGATCCGTGTTGCGGCTAAGCTGAGAACGAAGCTGACATGACCCAAAGTGAAGCAGGTAAACAGGCCCAACCTGCTCTGCCTGGGGTGACCATCTGGCCTGTCTCATGGCGAAACCAGCCCGCAGGACGCACACACACACACACACACACACAAACACACACTCGGGCTGCTGTACCTGGTGTCCCCCCTTCTCTTTTTTGTTTTTGTCTCTCAGAAGCTGACACGCTTTGGCTGCGAGCGACGGGCAGCATCAGGTAAGGGAACAAGCAACACAGGTACACACACACACACATATATCCACACAGACAACATATGGTGATTGGGCACAGTGTTGTAGTCCTTAAGTGGTGCTAACTTGACCCGAGGCAACGAAGACAGAGAGGAAGCGAGGGGGGAAGGTGTGTGTGTGTGGGGGGGGGGGGGGGGAGTTGGTTAAAAATTGTTGCACAAATTATTGATGCACTGTCACAGACACCTGCTGGCACAACGCGACTCTATCTCTGTGTGCCTGTCTAACACACACACACACACACACACACACACACACGTGCAAACACATTCGACTACCAACTTTAGTTTATTCCTAAAAGGCCTTCACGCTGTCAGGTTTTGATTTAAAACCACCTATCATCCTTACGAGGCTCCTGCAGAAAAGAGAAAGAAAGTTAATTAAAATGTATTCGCTGCCATCAGCGCCCCGTTCATTATGCAGAAACAAAGGAGGCTCTTTGAAAGAGAGCAGAAGAAAGGCTCTTCTGCTGTTATGTCTTGGCCTTTGCCAGGGACGCCGTATTGTGGTGTTTCACACCAGATAAAATATTCATAACAATGACGGGAGCAAAGTTCCAGGGATGGCAGGGGGAGAAAAAAAGAAGAAAAGAAAAAAAGTTAATGAATATGAGTAATCAAATGCTCTATCTCCTCCTTTTTTTTATTGAAAATCCTTTTTTTTCTTTTTTTTTAAAGTTAATTAGAGCCTATTACTATTCTAATTGGCTGAGTCTTACACGTCCAGTTCAGTAGCGTCATTATGGAGCTATTAAAGAAGACCCAGCGAGATGGGGAACAGAGAAAGCATAATCAACCAATCAATTAGGAGCTTTGAGCAAAATGAGCTTTGCTACATTATCACGTTTGATCTCATGTCCTTGGTTTGGCTGCCGCCCGTGTCATTTCTTCCTCCTTTTTCTTTTTTTAAGTGGATCCATCAGCCAAATGTCTAAATTCTTTCATAGTCTCTGTGGAGATTAGCTTGGGTAGGTGGGGGGACGAGGGGGGGGGCACAGGGGGTATATGTGATTCAGCGGCTACCTTCTTGTTTTTCTCAATATGTTTTTGTGCCACATGAATATGAGAAAATAAATGAAGTGTCACAGAAGGCAGAGAAAATCATTTACAATCATCATTTAGTAAATTCAAAGCTTGTGAATGAACATCTGCATTCCAGACGCCGGATCACCGTTTCATTCTACGAGCTCAGGCTTAGTATGAATACAACCATCATTTCAATTTGATATATATATATAATAACAAATATATATGTATATATTTTTTTCTTAACTCAATGGAAATGGACAGCTGTCCAGAGAGAGTTATTAACTCTGTTCATTTCAGTTATTTAGCTGATAATTATCATATTTGCATGTAATGCAGCGGAGAGGCCGCATCAGAGGCAACGCGTCCATTAATGCCACTGCTCACATGTACGAGTTCACCTTTTGTCTCTCTGGGTGTGTCGGAGTTTGATCACCTCTAAATGTTAGAGGCGTGTGAAACTGGCAGCAGGAAGGGACACAAGGATCATAGTTCATAATATTATAGTCATAGTTCATATTGTTATAGTACATTTGGGGTACAACAGCAGAGGAAGCTGACAAGTTACTGCACCATTCTTATAGGTAATTAGAGTATTTCTATTCCCTGCTACTTACGGGAAATATACGTATTATACTTCTATACGTTTTCCTCCACCAACTTTATTTGAGATCTCATATTTGATCAGCTTTTAAAATGCGGCACGTTGCTTCCATCCAGACGAGGTGCAACACCCAGAAGCTGCTTCCAGGTGACGATGAAATCACAACAACTAATAACTCAACAGCATGATGGGACATCGTGTGTGTCTGTCCTGACCGGTACACACCTGTGAGGCCCTTTGACGAGTCACAGAACAATAATGTAACTTATACAATCCACGACAGGAAGTGTCCGAGTCCCCATATCGTCCCTCATCACGGCTTCTGTGTGAAGACAAAGTGGAGCCTGGACCGAGGACAGAGAGGATATTATATGAAGGTGATGAATTATTAGATGTAGGTCACCGAAAGTATCAGATTAGAAGGAGCCGGTGCTCGACTTGATATTTGCTCTCCTTCATAATGATAAAAACGAAGGTCAAATTTGGACTTAAGCTGCAGCTTTTCATACACATTTGGATCAGATTGGGGGGATCATAATGATTCAAGCAATACATTTTCAGGCGGCTGAAATTACGGCAGACCTGCGAGCGTGCAGCTACAGAATCAGTAATTATCCCCTGGATTCAATAAAAGGACGATGAAAAAAGAGCGAGGAAAGCAGCTTCAGTAAAGCGGTTTTGTGAATCGCGCTACACCGGTACGGATAACACCAAGATAATAGCTTCTTCTTCTTCTTCTTCTTCTTCTTCTTTTTCTACCTGAAGAGCAACTTCACAGGGTGCCACAGTGTTCGGAGGCAGAATCGATAACACTATCAAAGGCCAGCATCTCAACCTTAATGAAAGGAAAGAAAATACTGCAGGCTACAGGCGCTGAGAGACACTAGAGATCTATGTGCATCAACACGCCCGAGTCTAAATATGAAATCAATTCATTACGCCCTTTATTTCTCTCTCCAGCGCTGTCCGGCGCTCAGATGAACATTTACCTGCTGCCTCCTGTTATTTTCCCACTTGTTTGGTTCTTTTTTTTTGCTCTCTCCTTTTCTCTTCTCTCCCCCAATTAATCGAGAGACAAGCAGTGGACACTTTCCCTGCGACGGAAGCCGCATAAATAGATTAAATTGCAGCGGAGATCATAATTTATCATTTCTTTATTAAAAAGTAATGCGGGCGAATTAACTTTGAATTAAATTCTATTTGCATGGCATTACTGGAATCATCTGTGTAAATGGCTTAAAATCCCAAATGGGACATTGGTCCCTTCAACAGTATAATTGTAGAGAAAGAACTTTTATTTTTCTCTCTACAGGAAATGATAAGAAACCAAATCATCTGAAACTATTGGAACGTAGAGCGTGACGGCTGAGACTCGATCCTCCACGTTCAAACATGCTCTTCCAGAATGTTGTGCAGTTCTGGCTGACCACACACACACACACACACACACACTGAAATATTAGATGGTATTTGTGGAGAAACACAGCAGGACAGCGCACTGTGTGTATGACGTTATGCCAGCATAACAATATGACATTATTAATACATGCTGCTGTGGCTGAGCTCTGGTTTGGAGTCGTGCTTTAGTCCGCGCTGCAGTCTGAATCATGTGATCACAACTCACTTAAAGGTCCGGGGGCGCCGTCGCCGTCAGCGTTTCCTCGTGGAGGCTCAGCTGAGAGGCCTCATGTTGTAAGTTAAGCACATTTATATGTGATGTGTTAAGTTTGTTTGTATGGATTTAAGAAAGTCAACTTCTCTACTGACAAGACATGAGCTCAGTACATTATAAAATAAACATATTACATAAGTTAATAAGGTTTTTGTCTCCGAGCTCCTGTGAGCGTCCTGTTTGTCGGACCGCCCATCACCTGACGTCCCGCCTCACGACCCGCTGACAGGCCGCCTCACTGGGCTCAAGCCGGGCGGCGGCATCGTGTCGACGCTTAGGGCCACCGACCAGGCGGCCATGTTGGATGACATGTTGGGAAATAAAGTTCTGGGGATTTGAGCTGTTATGTCAAACTGAACCAAGATTAATGAAACCACTTGAGTCCAGTTCGACACCCTTAGGAGCGCCGCTTCCTGTCCGTACGTTCAGTTAAATGTCTAAAAAATGTAAAAGGAAATATCCAATATGCAGCAAAGTATTCCACGATGATGTTACGATCTTGGATTTGAAACTGATGCATCAATAGGTTTCTAGCATTTTATAGGATTTAATATGTAGAGCCATCATTTTATACACAACAATGCATATGTTTTAATATGTTTTTTTCATGTAAAAATATTATTCTGCAAAGTAACTACTAACCACAGCTGTCAAGTTAATGTAGCAGAGCACAAGGTTCAATATTTCACTTTCAAATGTAGAAGGAGAAATCAGCACAACAGTGAAATAATAACTTGTCAAGGCCACATTTTCAAGTTCATCCGGCGGTTTTTGAAATGTTTCGTTCAAACAAGCGCCGTTGATCCTTCAGCCCCCGGAACAACACGTGACATTCATTAAATCTAAAACAAATGAATAATCCCCGGCTCTGGATTTACTTGTCTGTCCCCCCCCATATTCAATGTAACATGGCTGCTCAGCTTCAATAACTTTATATTTTATCTTTTTATAGCGCAGTCTAATGACATAGTTGAAAAGGAGGAGAGGAGCAGGAGACCAAGGAAAGAGAGAGAGGCAGACATTGATGAGCATTTTGATTGGCACATGACTCACGGGACGTACCAAATAAGGGGAGGACCCAGGGGACGGGAGGAGATCTGATTAGCTTGGCATGGTGAAAATGGAGTGTACCACGACTAATTCCAGACAGAGCAATGAGAGATTGAAAAGTCTCATACTCTTCATTGCAGCTTTTTTTTATTGAAATTCAATACAAACGTCTCCTTGCCTCTCTGCCTCTCTTTGTTTATACAGTGGACACACACACACACACACACACATTAGACAGTTCACACATCGGCTATTTCAAACACACACACGCACACACACGTTCACACGCTTAAACTCAGACGCACACTGAGGGCTCCTTCTCCGAGTGGAGTGTGTTTTCAGTTCAATCATCACTCTTTGATACTGAGCCATTTTTGCACACGCTCAAGGGCGTGAAGATGTGGAGGAATAGTGGACACACACACACACACACACACACTTACACATACAAATCCTACAAACACACACACACTCCGACATACATCCACTGAGTGTGATTGGCCTGGATGGTTTGTGTGTTGAGGGGGTGGAGCAACAGTCTCCAGCACAGCGTCGGAGCCGAGGCCGCCGCGGTAACCATGATGGCTGCAGGAAGCGGCGTGATGAGGCGACACGTTCACTCACACGATAACATCACCGCATGCTTAACCGAAGGCCCGCCCTCGCTCGTTCTGGAGCTTTTGACCTCTTCATATGGTTTTCTTCAGGAGATTCACACTCACACACACAGACATGGACACGTGCACACTCCCACATACAGACATGGACACGTGCACACTCCCACATACAGACATGGACACGTGCACACTCACACAGGGGGTAGAGGCCGTAACAAAAGCCCGCCTCTCGCTTTATACCCCCTAATGCCTCCGTCACACCAAAATCAACATTTATTATTAATCTCTTTTCGTGGAGAAAGTTTTATGGTTTATGTGTTATTTTATGAACTCAATATATGTGTGCTGTATCCTCTTTTTCCCCTCATCGTCTATATGCACCCGCTCCCTTACACACTTTATTTGCATATATATATATATATATATATATATATATATATATATATGCACACAGGCATGTGGACAAGTGAATGCAAAATCACACTCTTTCTCACTCACAGACACACACACACACACCTTCCCCTAGTGTCTTGTCCTCCCTCTCTTCCTCTCTTATTCTTTCCTTTTCATTCTCCCTCTCTCTGCATTTGCTTGGAAAATGTTTGAACTCTTCGACTTGCTAAGATGTTGCTGAAACAGAATTTGAATGAGCCCCCCCATCTGTCCCAATGCTGCTTATGCCTGAGACCCCCCCCCACACACACAACCACAACCCCTCCCCATGCATGAATAATAAAACAATACAAAAGGAGCAGAGGCCCGCTGTCGAGGCACACATGAAAGAATCGCCGAACTCCGAGCCGGAATGACAGGATTCAAAACTTCCTGAGAGAGAGAGAGAAAGAGAGAGAGAGAGAGAGGTGTGGGGGCGGGCTGGAGACTATATTAATGTAAGGCACATTTCCATGTACAGTATATTCTATACAAGCCTACATTTAAATATTCTAATGTATGTCTAACTACAAATTATTATGCTTGTTATTAAACATAATTTGACATAAATTGACACGATAATATATTGCGATACTCACTGAGATGTTTATAAGAGCCTAATATAAAATAAAAAAGTTGCATTCCTAAGGTTATGTGAGTTATTACACCTACTTTAAACTGCCTGAAGCACTGCAGGCTTGTCGCACACACACACACACACACACACACACACACACACACACACACACAGCCTATAATGTTACTATCAGAAGAATTGGACCTCTACATTGATTTTATGGACATAACATTCACATACATCCAATTTTGTGCTGACTTGCTATTTATCATGTTCGCCTCTCTTTTACCCTAACCCACCTTCTTTTTCCCTCTCATCATCTCTCTCCCTCTATCTCTCTTTTATGAAGTCTGCATATGTAATAAGAGGGATTTTGTTGTCCCCAGACACCAATTTACATAAAGTGCATGCCATCATCGGTTCAAGAGAGGCAAATTATTTCCCTGGCAACATCACACTTTCTCCTTCTTTTATTATTATTATTTTTTTTTTAACACAGCGCAAGCTGGGGCTTGTTAGGGCCATTTAGCCAGATATGCTAAATATTACGCTCCTTAAAGCGCCTTCATCAATGAACAGCTACGGGGTGGGAGGGATGGGGGGGGGTAGTAGCCAGTAAAAATTATTGAATTAAGGACTCGGCCAGTCGTTTAGTGATTCCCCCACAGCCGAAGCTGCAGCCTGCCCACATTCACCAGCGTGTGTGTGATATACATATATATATATATATATATATATATATTATAGATCTGTAACCACTGGAGTCAGGCTTTTAACCAGATGTTGTAATAAGACGGCAGCATCAGTGAGCTCCAGCACGGGTGTTGGGTGATGAGGTCTGGTTTATGGATGTTGGGTGATGAGGTCTGGTTTATGGATATTGGGTGATGAGGTCTGGTTTATGGATGTTGGGTGATGAGGTCTGGCTTATGGATGTTGGGTGATGAGGTCTGGTTTATGGATATTGGGTGATGAGGTCTGGTTTATGGATATTGGGTGATGAGGTCTGGTATATGGATGTTGGGTGATGAGGTTTGGTCTATGGATGTTGGGTGATGAGGTCTGGTATATGGATGTTGGGTGATGAGGTCTGGCTAACATGTGTTGGGTGATGAGGTCTGGTCTATGGATGTTGGGTGATGAGGTCTGGCTTATGGATGTTAGGTGATGAGGTCTGGCTTATGGATGTTGGGTGATGAGGTCTGGCTAACATGTGTTGGGTGATGAGGTCTGGTCTATGGATGTTGGGTGATGAGGTCTGGCTTATGGATGTTGGGTGATGAGGTCTGGCTTATGGATGTTAGGTGATGAGGTCTGGCTTATGGATGTTAGGTGATGAGGTCTGGCTTATGGATGTTGGGTGATGAGGTCTGGCTAACATGTGTTGGGTGATGAGGTCTGGTTTATGGATGTTGGGTGATGAGGTCTGGTCTATGGATGTTGGGTAATGAGGTCTGGTCTATGGATGTTGGGTGATGAGGTCTGGCTAACAGGTGTTGGGTGATGAGGTCTGGCTTATGGATGTTAGGTGATGAGGTCTGGTTAACATGTGTTGGGTGATGATGTCTGGCTAACATGTGTTGGGTGATGAGGTCTGGCTTATGGATGTTGGGTGATGAGGTCTGGCTTATGGATGTTAGGTGATGAGGTCTGGCTTATGGATGTTGGGTGATGAGGTCTGGCTAACATGTGTTGGGTGATGAGGTCTGGTTTATGGATGTTGGGTGTTGAGGTCTGGCTTATGGATGTTGGGTGATGAGGTCTGGCTAACATGTGTTGGGTGATGAGGTCTGGCTAACAGGTGTTGGGTGATGAGGTCTGGCTAACAGGTGTTGGGTGATGAGGTCTGGCTAACAGGTGTTGGGTGATGAGGTCTGGCTTATGGATGTTGGGTGATGAGGTCTGGTTTATGGATGTTGGGTGATGAGGTCTGGTCTATGGATGTTAGGTGATGAGGTCTGGTTTATGGATGTTGGGTGATGAGGTCTGGTTTATGGATGTTGGGTGATGAGGTCTGGTTTATGGATGTTAGGTGATGAGGTCTGGTTTATGGATGTTGGGTGATGAGGTCTGGTTTATGGATGTTAGGTGATGAGGTCTGGTTTATGGATGTTGGGTGATGAGGTCTGGTTTATGGATGTGGGGTGATGAGGTCTGGTTTATGGATGTTAGGTGATGAGGTCTGGTTTATGGATGTTGGGTGATGAGGTCTGGTTTATGGATGTTAGGTGATGAGGTCTGGTTTATGGATGTTAGGTGATGAGGTCTGGTTTATGGATGTTGGGTGATGAGGTCTGGTTTATGGATGTTAGGTGATGAGGTCTGGTTTATGGATGTTAGGTGATGAGGTCTGGTTTATGGATGTTGAGCCCAAAGGACCCGTGAAGATCTCTAACATGAACTGAGCCCTTATACCATCATCCCCACACACAAGTCTGTTCAATGAATGTACATGACCTTTTAAATCTATATTTTAAGATTGCTTCCCGAGCAGATTACCCCATCAGCAGAATGCTGTATTATTAATTTAGCTTGTGAAATCATGCTAAACTACTTGTCTGTATTTCAGGTAGGACATTATGGCTTTATGGTTTTCCTCAAACCAAGACCAAACAATATACGCCCCCTTTCACATTCCTTTGGCCATATATTGAAGTTGGTCTTCATCTTAGCTTCGCGCCAGTAGTTTGGCACATCTGGTACAGTTCATAAATTATTACACTTGAATTCCACTTTTAATTAGATTCTGTTTGTAAAATCATCAAAACACTACCGATGCAATAATCAACCCTAGAATAAGACAAGCAGACGTAATGAAGTCATTCCCAAGTGGGGGGAAATAAGAACCGCTCCTCCAACATCCAGCCAACATCTATCAGCCTTCTACTGTTTCATTAGCAGCGATGATGAAGGTGCAAATGCCATTCCAGCCAAACCTCTTTAACCGCCTCCATTGGACAGGCGGCTTAACGTGACGCTATTTAGAATTAATGTGATTCACTGAGAGATCCGAGGGCCATTGTACCTTAGATGTGTCTTCTTTGTTCTGGGGGCCTGAACAATGCCCTGTCATTTTAGCAGAAGCTAATATGATTAAAGCGCTCTGACAATAGACGGTGTAATTCATTTCATCATTAGGGACAGTGGACCGGGCCGGGGGAGGAGGAGGGGCTGCATGCTAATTCAGCCCAAAGCGGAGACTATGGACAGCCGGGTGGAATCTTGCTGAAAGGTGAAAACTTGGGAGCGAGAGACCAAATTTCTTAAAAAAACCTACCACTGTGTGTTAAGCGTGGGGCTTTGGAAAGTCATCAATCATGTGAACCAAGGGGATTTATGAAGTGTAATAATAGCAACGATCCACAGCGCTCTCCCCGGTGAGGGATGCTGAAGGTGTACATTTCGACGATGGGGGGGAGACGTCACCAAAACGCCAGGAAAGCAGCAATTCTGGCTTTGGAAATAGTCCTTTTACCGCCGATCGCTGCTCTATTACTGTTCTTAGTCACGAGAGATTGGACACTCAGCCTCTCCTGAAGGTCTGTTTCTCATAAGCGTCTGCTCGGAGCTCCACGGTGCCATTTGACGAGGCTTTCATCTTCGGGGGAGCTGCCTGGCACTCTCTCTCCGAGCTTCCCCGTCACTGGAGGAATACCACTTCACATGTTCGCCTATAAAGTTACATGCCCATTAGGCCACCGCAGAAGAAGTGTGCAATATTTACCGTCTGGACGATTAGGAATAAGCCTCAGAATGATATTGAATTCTGCTAACCGGCACCGAGAAGCTGGGTGCGAGCATGAGAACAAAAACAGCCTCCAGTGTGCTCGGCGGTTGGGGGCCGAATGATGGGAGAAGTGCAGCATCGGTGGAAACTTACTGCAGCGTCATTAGATGCCAATTTAACTCTGAGTGCACTTTCTTGGCCTTAAAGTCTCTTTATTTTGAATTCTCAGGACAGCAGTCAAATAACATTTTTCAGAGGTATGCATGTGGAGTGTTTTTCATTTAGAAGTCAAGTAAAGCTCCTACATTTGTAATTATAAAGGCCTGCGTGGGGATGAAAGTGGCTTGGCTGTGTTTATTATTGAAGGTTGGAACTTATTTTCATCTCAAGTGGTACATTGAGCACAATATTCTGGTCTTCTGCTCTAGTAGAGACCGAGGAATGTATGGCCGTTAAAATGTTAACCTGTGTGTCTGTTGCGTTCTTGTTTTGTTGTTAAAAATTAAAAAGAAAGTGAAAAAAAAGTAAAAGGTAATTATTTCTCTCTTTTAAAGCGAGCCAAGGGGTGAGCTTCCTCTATGTCAGATGTGAGCAGAAACATTGGTGTGTTATTATGGGATATTCAACACTTGCCAACCACCCGAGCGACAGAAACGACAAAAGTTTTTTGTTTCCTGTGTTGGTGTCTGGAAAAAAGTTCCAGCAGTGCCTGTGAGCCATGCACACTCTCTCTGGAGAGCAGTACAGTGCGGGGACACAAACATGCACAACTTCACATGCAAAAGAAGGATGGAGGTGGTGGTGGGACAACACCCCCAGAAAAAAGAAAAGAATGGATGTTCTGCAAGGTGGGGTCGTTAATAACACAGTGACTGGGAATGTCACGGGAACAATGGCATTGTGTGGGGAAGAGATGACGAATCCCCCTCTTTTCTCTCTGAGACGACTCCTTCTATTAATGAGTTTGTACGTCTTCATTCATTATTTCAGATCTTCACTGGCGTGAGGTTCAATCTCTGGTCTGCTTGCCGAGAAGTGGACAGCGCCTCAGTACCTGGAGTCTGATGTTGTACTTGAGGACAGTTTGAGGTACTTTACGTACTCCGCTACTTTCATGAAGATCGGGAGCATTTTTACGTCTGACAGCTGTTCCTACTTTCAAAGACTTTGCATTGAAATGTGTTTCGTATCAAGATCGTATAATTTAACAATTACAATTACATCTCATTTTTAATACAGATCTCCCAATGGTCCATCACAGCTGTAAAGGCGTTATAGATCTTCACATTTTTATATTTTACATATATCATCCTAAATGTTGAGGTCCAACTTAATTTATCCTCCTTCCCCTCTCCCTCCCCGTCCCCCTCACCCGTCCCCTTCACCCGTCCGTGTCCCCCTCACCCGTCTCGTCCCTGTTCCCGTCCCCCTCACCCGTCCCCCTCACCCGTCCCCGTTCCCGTACCTGTTCCCGTCCCCCTCACCCGTCCCCCTCACCCTCACCCTCACCCGTGCCCTTCACCCGTCCGCGTCCCCCTCACCCGTCTCCGTCCCTGTTCCCGTCCCCCTCACCCGTTCCCGTACCTGTTCCCGTCCCCCTCACCCGTCCCCCTCACCCTCACCCGTCCCCGTCCCCCTCCCCCTCACCCGTCCCCGTCCCTAACTGGCCTGTTGTGTGCAGCTCTGCATTACATCCAGTCTGCAGCAGAAAAGACACTTCAGCAGAATGTATGAACAGGAGACGAAGGCTCGGCCTGGCAATCCTCTGTGGTCGACAACAAACCCCCTCCCCCTCTCCCTCCCCTCCCGCGCTCACTTCTCACCCTCCACCCACTCCTTCCATCCCCCTCCCTCTACCCTCCATCCCCCCAACCCCAATTGGCTGTGGAAGATGGCTTCAGTGAGTCATCTTGGGACCAAGATCAAAGGCAAATTACAGCCGACGTCTATGCAAAATGTAATATGGAAACCCCCCAGCTATGTCCTCACTATTGATTTTTCTCTCTCCCTCTGTCCCTTTCTCCTCATTTCTCTGCTTCATTTTTTATCCAAGCACAATACTCCGCAGTGTGAAATTTGAAGGAAAAAAGACCCGAACTCTCTTCCAGATGAATAAAAAAAAAAAGAAGAAGAATGATTTGGCTGTCCCTAGTTATGCCTGTTTGCATTTAGTCTATTTTGCGATGTAAGTAGTCCAGTTACTTGTGTGGAGCGCCACTTTAGGCCAGCGGTTTCATGTCAAAGAGGGAGGGGTCGCGATGCGTTCCGCCCAGGCCCGTTCTCAAATTAAATCAATGCGACAAGGCGACGTTCCTCACATGCAATACAGCTGTGTGTGTGAAATATCAGGGTTTGGGGGTTAAGATGTAAGTGGGAGGCTAAATGAAGTTCCTTCGTCAGATTACTCGCTCTCTAAAGTCACTCGGGGCCCTGCAGAAAATTGAAATGAATTGCGAAGACATTCTCTTTGGAAAAAGGAGCGCCACGACTTTTTTTTGCTTTTAGATGTGAATGTGTGGAATAGTGCTGGAGTCATGTGTTTTCAACACCTCAGCTCGTTCACTGACAAAGCAGCTATTTCACACACACACGCACACATTTCAAATACCAAATGAAATACCTTTTACATGAAGCCTCGTGCTCTCTCCTCTGAACCGTCCGTGTTCACTTGACAGACATGTTGTGAAATCGTGAGCGTCAAACACTCAATTTCCTGCATTCTGGTGAATTGTCATGCACCAATTGATGTTGTAAATTATTATTAATGTAAGGGAAAACAGCATCAGGCGCCGGGTGACAAATCAAAATATAATGGAATATAATGCCGCACGGCTCTCAATTCAAATGTTTATTATCCTGTAAATCCACTGTTCTCTTTTCCTGTTATCTCTGCAGAGTCTGTTGGTTGGGGGAAGGAACCTTTTTCAATGTGTGTGTGCTCAGAGAATTCATCCTTTTTCATTCATGTTCAAACCCCTGGACTTTAATAGCTTATACGTGTTTCAGATTTCTGCTCATTGTCAAACTATTCAGCTCATTCTCAAACATAAGTTCTCCGAGGAGTCGTAACGTTCTGAGGAAAACATCATGATATGATAATAAAGTTGTAATTGAATGAGAATAAAGTAATATTAATATTCTTTTTATAAAAAAGTTGTAATATTACGATAATAAAGTCAACATTTTCTGAATAACAAATAAACGCATCTCCCTGTGGCGTCATCTCCTGAGCATTACGTTGCTCTGAGCTCTGGATGGAAGCTTCCAGAGTCCGGACCGGAGCGATGTGTCCGTCATCGTTTAGGGAATGTGGGCTGAACATAACTGTCTGTATGAGGATGGTGTCTTCCTCCCTAAATAATAAATAATTAAAAGGGAAAATTCAGCCGCACGGTGGTGTAGTGGCCGTTTGCATGTTCTCCCTGTCAGCACGGGTTCTCCCCAGGTTCTCCTCAGGTTCCTACAGTCCAAAGACATGCAGCTTCGGTTAATCGACTCTAAAGTGCGACAGACTGGCCACCTGGCAGGTGTTCCTGCCTTTGCCCAATTCCAGCTGGATGGGGGTTAACAATAGTGGATGGATGGGTGAGTGAAGAAGTAAGAAGATACTAACGTGGATAATGGGGAATAACTATATATTATTTTCTGCTGGACGAGACACAACAAACAAATAATGACAGCATCTGCACTAATTTCACAATATTTTTGAAGTAATTTCTCCGGGCAAAATTTGTTGTTGAGTGATAAAGGTGTTTGTAATTAGATAAACAATGTGCACGATAGCTCAAAGCAGTTGATCTGTTTCATCCACACAGCGGGAGAAGCACAAAGAGGTAAAGCCACACACACACACACACACACACACACACACACACACACCATTTCGCTCGTGGGTTAGGGAACTGTGGGTAAATATTGTGTCGAATGAGAATAAAATGCTGCAGGGATGAAATCCAAGCGGCACACCTGGAGTCCAGACAGAGACAAACGAAGATACAGGGAGAGAGAGAGAGAGCGATTGAGAGGTGTGTGAGCTGTGAATGCGTGGGTTTGAGAGTGTGTGTGTGTGTGTGTGTGTGCATATGTTTGAGCGCCCCCCTACATCATTCCCATGCACGCCATCGCCGCCCGTCCTCGCTTCGGAGTGCCGTTTTTTCTTAAGTGGATGCACGCTTTCAAAGAGTGTTTGTGAACCTGGGTGTGTGTTAGTCGCAGTTGTGATGGCGATGTGTGTGTGTGTGTGTGTGTGTGTGTGTGTGTGTGTGTGTGTGTGTGCAAAGGCATTAAGAAAGGAAGGAAAAGCTCTTTTCCCTCTGTGAGAGCGGTGCCAGCTCCAGCGCCCTCAGCCGTGGGCACAAAGACGACATGACAACCCATTCATTTCCCTGACGAGCTGTCGGCCGGCGGGAGGATAGGTGACTTCTCCCAAGGTTATTTATGGCGTTGTTGATCTCGCGTTCTCAGGGTCGGCCCTTGCCGTTCGCCCCCCCCCCCCATATGTTGTGTTGTATTGAATATTCAGAAAAAGGTGCTACAAGCCCACTATTCATTTGACCCTTTAGCTCAGCCCCCCCCAGTACAAACCTCCTGTTGTCAGTAACAATGGCAGCAGGTTGTTTCTAAATGAAAGGTCCTTGGTTTCAAACAAAGGAAGTCTAAAGCAGATTTCTCATTTCTCTTGAGCGGCTATTGATTTGGCAGTGAACAGCTGCAGCCGGCCTTTCTGAGGCAAACTGTCCGCCTGACTTCAAGTTACCAGCTGACTCTTTGCAAACGGGAGCCTTGGAAAAAGTTCTGAACCCTTCAGACCAACGCTACGACACAATATTACAGCTAAATCCATCTCAGGCAAAACAAAACACAAAAGTCTGCATTGTCGATGTAAAATGAAAGACTTTCCGATAAGAAAGTGGACGTAGACACAGTGATGACATCGCGATGTCATCGTGATGTCATTGTTATGTCATCGTGCTGTTACCGTGATGTCATCGTGATGTCACCGTGATGTCACCCATTTGGTTTGTCTTTGGCCTTTCGGTCGTTGGCATCTTGTTCTTATTGGAACCAGAATCAAGTGAGGAGTCTGGTCTCTCATAAACTTCTATATATTCGGACAACAAACTTGTGTTCCTTCTGATAGCCACCAGTCTGATAACCCCCCCCGCCCCTCCTCCAAAAAGAAGCTTCAATGAAAGTTACAGAGCCAAGCTGATGTAACACCTTCACTCACTCTCTCCTGCACTTTCCCTCTCTGCAGACACACACACACACACTCACACACAAAAGCGTGGTCACACAGGCCTTCGCACTCACACATACATTGCACAATGCAGGAGTAATGTGATTTAACCGGCTTTGGCGAGCTCTGACGGGTACTCGACATGATTAAGAGCCAATATGCTGTTGCATACTGCAGCTAGAGATGTTTCTCTCTGGGAGCCGCTCCTATTCGCCCGCTGCCTAAGCCCCCTCTTTGCATCTCCCTCTTCATGTCTTTTAAGCACTTCTGAGGCATCTCGGAGGGAGAACTTTACACACACACACACACACACACACACATCATCCAAGATCCCTCATTCAGACGTGGAAGCATATCAAATGTCAGTGGAATGGGGGAGCTCTGCGGTAATAAGGTGTTTTTAAGGTCCTTTCTGGGAGGCAAAACCTTGGAAAGTTTAGACCGGGTTCATCTTTTTGAGCTTTTTTTTTAAAGTAAAGCACCCAGCTCCATTCCCTTAAGAACGATCATTATGTGCTTGTAATCAGCACTCTGCAGATGCTGAAGAAGTTTCGGAGGCGTCCAGACGAAAAGAGGGATTGCGAGCAGCAGTGGCGGAGGTAAGAAGGCGAGCGCTTTGGATCCGAGCTGCTTGACCTCTCGCTTTACATCGCAGCGCGTGCATCAGCGGAAACGATTCTACTGGCAACATGTTCAGACATCTAAAGAGCTCCTGAGCTGTTCAGCTATACAAAACTTTCCATCAGACCCCCCATTGCTTCCATCCAATCCCTTCACTCCTTCATTTATTCCTCTCCGTTTCTCCCCGCGTCGTCCTGCCGTTCTCCGGGTGGCGAGGCAGCCGTCATCTCGTATACATGGCGCGCCGCGCGACGCGGGACCGCAGCGACGCGAGCATCTGCTCAGGGCTTTTGTGCTCAAAAGATTCAATTAAAAAATAATTACCAAAAGATTAGTGGTAGTCCGGTACGACTGTACTGTTTGAATAGATGTTTCCTTTTCATCTGCCGTAATAATAGAATGCTTTTCTTTTTTAATTAAAGAAAAAAAAGAGGAAGCAGATGAAGAAAGAGAAGAGGAAGAAGAAGAAAAAGGCGGGCCCGCCTCAGTACACCCTGTCTGAAGACCGAGTTTGTTTGATGTGCAGCAAAATTAAATATTTTTTGATCTAACAAATTAATTTTCACTCCCCAGCACTTCCCATCCTCCCTCTTCAATTTGTTCTTCTTCTGGAGGAGATAAAGACAATTTAATTTAGATACCAACATGAGGAGGAGCAGTGCACACACACACACACACACACACATTCCTTTGGTCAAGCCGGATGAGGATCCAGTCAGACCTGCTGGTGAAATGAATGAGATGAGGAGTGAGTTAACGAGGATGGATGCTCTGCATCATGAAGGAAGAGTGTTTTGGGGACGAAGTTTATGTTTATGTTGATTCAGGAGGTCGAGTCATGAAAAGATTACAAACGTCTGCTGACTTCTTACGTCGTGCCCACCGCCGGAGAGAACCCTGAAAAGAATGCAAAGCATATGAACAGACGGGCCTTTGACGATCTGAACCATGAAGATGATGATCGCGGCGTCACAAACACGCATAGCCAATGAGGAGAGGAGGCTCGGGTCACACGGCCAAAACATATCTCGTGTTATTTAGTAGCACTGTGGCTATTTTCATATCTTGGTATACCGTTTTCTTCTCGGCTCGACTAAAATTACGGAAATATTCTTTCTAATCTTATGACAAACACGTTTTATTCTATACTATACAAACATTTGTTTTTTACTAAGATACAGCTAAAATATCCAGACCTTTAATAAACATAAACTTGACGAAAAAAATAGCTTATTATGATAAAAAATGAAGAAAGACTGGATGAAATAGATGAGAAAAAGAAGACTTTATTGCCCTCTTTGTGTCGTTGAGAACTCTTTCCTTCACCGCTCTGTGCTGCTGGAGTCACTTATGAATATTTATGCATGTTTGCTGTGTATTCTGCAGCGACAAATGACGTTTTTGAAGGCTAATTGTTTCTGCTGTTATTGTTGTGATTGTTCATATTGAATCATCCGCAGATTGTTCTGGATATGTTTTCAATAATTCACCTGCAGAGGTGTGGTTTCTTATTGATGATTGAGTGGTCCACAGAAAGTTTTTAATTTATTCTATGCAGACTTGGTTATTATTTGTTGTGAGGAATACCAAACAAACATTCGATAATGACAAAATATATAAACATAACGTTTGGCATTTCATATGTTTATATGATATGTCAGTTTCCTTCGGCTCAGCACCCAATTTCTTTTTCAAATTTGTGAAAAACAAAATTATATTTGGGTTGGATATTGATGAATTGTTTGGTACCTATTCACAAATAAATCAGCATTTTGATATCCTTGCCACTTGATACCGAAGCTGTGAGGCATCCTGATTGTCAGACGCTTCGAAGAATTAAATAACTCAAAGGGACATATTGTGAAGAGGGAGGAAGTCTGCTTTATGGGTGTGGGTGTGTAGGTTGGATGGGACAAACTCAGGACTTTCACCTGGGAGACAGCTGTTTGTGTTATGTGTGAAACCAAGTAATCATTGATTTATTGTACCTCATTGTGTGACTTACCTAGGCTACTTTATTAATGACAGCTATAAAAAAAAAAGGTATTTTACTTCACCATCCCCGTCACCCCACACACTTATTTTAACCTAACGCAATTTAACCCAAACTACAACCTTTCCATGAACATAACCAGTACTTATGGTTGAAAGTCCGAACGTACACCTAATAGACTGGGGGAACTAAAGCGTCATGTTTAAAGGGCTACTGGCCCAGCTATCGTGTTTAACGAGTTGGGAGTGAGAATGTGTGCTAGCAGCAGCAACCTGTCAATCACCTTGTAGCTCCGCCCTAAAGCAAATTTGTACTCTAAATGAGCATAATTTACTAAATGAACATCATGCTGTATTGAAGAAGACTTGAAACTAGAGATTGAGACATAAACTCATGTTTACAATGTTTACTGAGGGAATACATCAAGAGAGAAGTAGAGTCATTTATATAGACTTCTATACAACCAGAGGAGTCGCCCCTGGTGGTCAGGAGAGAGAATGCAGCTTTAACACATGAAGCATAGACTTCTATACAACCAGAGGAGTCTCCCCCTGGTGGTCAGGAGAGAGAATGCAGCTTTAACACATGAAGCATAGACTTCTATACAACCAGAGGAGTCACCCCCTGGTGTTCAGGAGAGAGAAAGCAGCTTTAACACATGAAGCATAGACTTCTATACAACCAGAGGAGTCTCCCCCTGGTGGTCAGGAGAGAGAATGCAACTTTAACAAATGAAGCATATACTTCTATACAACCAGAGGAGTCGCCCCCTGGTGGTCAGGAGAGAGAATGCAGCTTTAACACATGAAGCTTAGACTTCTATACAACCAGAGGAGTCACCCCCTGGTGTTCAGGAGAGAGAAAGCAGCTTTAACACATGAAGCATAGACTTCTATACAACCAGAGGAGTCTCCCCCTGGTGGTCAGGAGAGAGAATGCAACTTTAACAAATGAAGCATAGACTTCTATACAACCAGAGGAGTCGCCCCCTGGTGGTCAGGAGAGAGAATGCAGCTTTAACACATGAAGCATAGACTTCTATACAACCAGAGGAGTCACCCCTGGTGGTCAGGAGAGAGAATGCAGCTTTAACACATGAAGCATAGACTTCTATACAACCAGAGGAGTCTCCCCCTGGTGGTCAGGAGAGAGAATGCAGCTTTAACACATGAAGCATAGACTTCTATACAACCAGAGGAGTCTCCCCCTGGTGGTCAGGAGAGGTGTGCAGACGCTTCACTCGGCAGAACCTGAGGTCTGTGTTTAACACAGCCTCACTCTAGTAGTCTTGTACCAGTTTGTGTAGATAATGTAGCAAAACTACCAAAAAGTAGCGTACTGCTGTTTGAATCACCAGATGGCAAAAGTTTTTGAAAGAGCTACTGGAGAAAAGAATATGAGAGAGAGAGAGAGAGAGAGAGATTGACTCCGTGTCCCGGTGGCTTTGTCCCTGCCATGCTCTGTAGCACTTGGGCCGATGTGCCCTCAAGCAGCGACTGTCTCTCGCACACACACACAAACACACACACACACACACACACACACACACACACACACACACATGCTGCGTTTGGCCTGTCAGCCGTGGCAGCACCTGTCAACTGCTGACCACTTCATCGGACACCCAGAGAGAGAGAAAGAGAGAGAGAGTGAGAGTGGCCCTCTCCGTCTAGATGTTGTCCAGAGGCTGTACAACAATGCATCAATAGAAGCAACACAATTGTCTGTTCGTGTCTTAATTGTATGTATTTCATATTCTAGTCATTTGTAACTGAGAATACGTTTTAATCTCTATTATTGTTGTTATATTTGTTTCTGTTGTTCTTGTCTCTTATTTAAAATAAGCAGGAACACAGAATACATGACAGTGTACGACTGTACCTTCCTTCAAAAGCAACGCTTCCTCCTCCGGCTGTGACATGAGCCCAACCATCGCTGAGATGTTTCCAACCTTTACACGTGTCCGTCAGGGCCGGCCCACAGGGGGGTCTGGAGTTGTTTTTTAACTGCCCACCAACACCCCTCCAGTCAAAGGGTGTTCATGGACTTGTGAGCTGATCTGATGGAAAAGGAAAATTAACAGCCAGAAGCTATAATTTACTAATATTACATGATTATGATACTGCAGAATAAAGAAACCACCTGTGGAAAAAGGACTGACAGCACCACTGTATTCATAAAAAATAAATAAAAGTGTCCTATTAAATGTGTGTAATATTTGAATGATGAATTAATCATGAGGGGGGGGCACTGCTGTCCAGGGTTAAAGGAACTTCTGACCCATCCATCCTCTCCTCCTTTGCAGCTCTGTACTGCGTCACAGTACCTACGTTTCACACCTGTGCTTGTGATCTGATTCTGAGGGACCAAAATGTGAAGCAGCCTGTACATTTGATGCGTTTCATTGATCAGATCAGTCACGGATGTCCAGAAAATAGTACGGTGGAAGGGTGGTAAAGAACTATAGTTGTAGTTGTGTGCTAAGAGGCACAAAGTACTTAGCATCCAAAGTTCAAATTTCACATTAACATTACGCCCATCTGTTTTTCTAAACTCTCATTAACCGCAAAATAAATATTGGCATGTGCGCCCATTTCTGTCAAACTGTAATCACAATAGCATTATCAAATGGCTGCATTATGATCCCCATGATAAGAAGCAATGCACTCGTATATACTGCACCTCCCAGGCTTGAGAGATTAGGGTATGCCATTCCCTAATACAATCATAGTCATATTACAATCTACGCAAAATGAGTAATTTAATGTTGACGTAGCAATAATGCCCATAATGTGTTTGTTATGGAGACGCCGCTGCCCTCTGTGATCGGTCACACGGTGCCACTCTGAGTCCAGTTGGGTTCTCCTTGTGATCTGATGAGCATCACGGAGAATAAAACAAACACACAAAGAGAACAGGCAGAATGAAAGTGAGAGGAAAGCTGGAAGCAGAGGGATTAGAACTCAGAGTGTTTGTTGCAGACGGAGCCGACGTTGTTTACCTCCTGCTTTATGCTCCGGCTTATTGGCTGGGCTTCAGTCTTAACTAGGCATCGATTCTTATTTAGTGTGTGGAGTCTCGAGTGCGAGAAGAACAAAACAATGAGGCCTCCTGAAATGACAGATGTGTGTGTGGTGAGACAAAGTGAGGTGAC
Source organism: Cottus gobio (assembly GCA_023566465.1). NCBI lineage: Eukaryota > Metazoa > Chordata > Actinopteri > Perciformes > Cottidae > Cottus > Cottus gobio. Next base: position 25,265,714 of record CM042225.1, on the reverse strand, counting down.
GATAAGCAAAGGAATCCAATGCCTTTCTTTTGCTCCTGGTCTGTATCTTTGTGTTTGGTAAATACGATGCTTCTATACAACCAGAGGAGTCGACCCCTGGTGATCAGCAGAGAGAATGCAGCTTTAACACATGAAGCATAGACTTCTATACAACCAGAGGAGTCGCCCCCTGGTGGTCAGGAGAGAGAATGCAGCTTTAACACATGAAGCATAGACTTCTATACAACCAGAGGAGTCACCCCTGGTGGTCAGGAGAGAGAATGCAGCTTTAACACATGAAGCATAGACTTCTATACAACCAGAGGAGTCACCCCTGGTGGTCAGGAGAGAGAATGCAGCTTTAACACATGAAGCATAGACTTCTATACAACCAGAGGAGTCGCTCCCTATTGGCCAACAGATCAAAATACAAGTTTTAGGCACTTACATATTGGATTCACTTTTCAGAATGAGAGGTTGTTAAATGACAGCCAAAGGTATTTGTTATTTGTTAAAATGTATCAAAAGTCACTTAATCAGTTAACCTGTTAAATGCTGAAAAAAGGCACATTTACAGAAACATATTTTTTAGCCCAGGACATGGAGGAATGACACTATACATCTCTCCATTTTTCTCTGCCTGGTTGTACGGGGATGAGAGGAGAGGTGGAGGGAGGAGTAGGAGACTGCAAAGAAAGGGAAGATATTAATTAAGCAGGATTGTGCATTGACTCTGCCTTGTGCATAAGACAGAAGGTTAAGCAAATGCCAGGCCAGCGGTGTCACTTCAAACAATGACTATTAGCTTTGGAATCAGCCTCGTGTCTGCTGAGGAAACACAGTCCATTCAGACTCCTGATTGCCACCCGGCGCTGTGTGTGTGTGTGTGGTGAAGGTAGTGGGGCGTGCTGGTTGTGAGGTGGGGGGTCATTCCATTTCAATCTGTGGTTAAATTAGCCGAAGGCTGCAGAGGTTGAAAACACACAATTATTGGTGCGAGTCGGGCCAACGGGGGAAGGCGAGGCAGGGGCTGCATTTAAAAAAAAACACACAAAAACAGATAGTGATAGATAGAGACATTTTGGAAAGGGATTATGGTGGACAGTGTAGGATGCGTTGGGGGGGTGGGGGGGGGGGCATAACAGTGCTGTCAGAGGTAACTTCAGAACCCACATCCTTCGGGGGGGGGGGGGATTCAACCTAGCCGGTGAGAGAGGGCCAAACGGTGTTGGATGGCTCCATGTTGGCCGCTAGGAAAGGACTGAGGTGTTTTTTGCAGCACCCCTCACTTAACGTATTCATTTCGCAATATGTAGCAGAATGTTTCGTTTTTCCCCGAATAACATGCAGTCTCATACGACCATAACCTTTTGGTTGCTAATGTTAGCAAAAAGGATGCTACATGAAATCACAGTGTAATCGGTACACTGAATGGGCATTTACTCCATCTGATGGCTGCTGCTGGGACGTCCTGACAGGGACAGTGATGTCAGGAAAGGGGACGCCATGCAGCGAGGTGGGACCTGAACCTCTGCAGTGAGGACCCGGTGCATGTGGCGATACGGCATCTCATATCCAACTGCTTATTCTAGGAAGCTGGTTTATGTGTGGCACTATTACAGGGGGAAACGGGAACAGTTTCAATGAATAGTTCATTCCAGGAAACCTTCTAGGAAATGATATCTTGGACCCGTAAAGCTAAGACATGGACAGTCAGTCAAACCCCGCTAAACACGGAGCAGCAGTCGGGCCTCGTGCATTACCTCCTGCTTGTCACGATGACTCCAGTAATCTTCATCCTCTCGACCGAGGCGTCAAAATTATTAAAGCAAAACAAGAAAAAGTACTTGTGAAATTATCGGAATAAAGCGGGACGGAAGTTCTTATTGGGCGGTCGAACAACGTTTGAAATCTCCATTCACAGAATTGAGGTGTTTTTAATGCTTTCTTCAGGAGAGAGATTGTCTGTGTGTTGGAAACAAACACACAGATTTTGGACTTATCTATTTGTGTTAATTCATCACACCTACTTCCATCATTTTTAATGTGTAACACCATGAATGGCTCTGAGGCTAGACACAGTTTTCCTCATTTGAACAATTTATGTGAGTGTAAAAAACTGTAAACAAAACTGTAAACATTTGAACCTAGCTTGTTTGACATATGGGCAATTTATTTATATATATATATATATATATATATATATATATATATATAAATTGCACAAAACAGTGTCAAGCTAGTGGAGCTAATGTGGAAAAGGCATTATGAGGAGTGAGATTCCTCCACTGGCGTCCACACGCGTACGGACTGCAGAGCAGCGCTGAGTTAGAATAAATCGCCACATCAACATGACAAGAAGAGGAAATAAACAAAGCAGCAAAGCGGGGAGAGCCTAATGTTAGGGGCCTCTTTTGTATTGAGAGGAATTACAGGAGCGTTTGATTTGCGCCGAGGTGCCGTCCTGAACATATGGCGTTTTAATTCTTGCCGGTCTCATCTGGATAACTCGGGGCCTCGGCGAATCTCGCTCCACCATCAGGGAAATATGGGCACAGGCAGAATGCTTAACAGCAAAAGGGCTCCAATTTCCCACCTTAATGGGCATTCTCATCCCATTTTCCCCCTCGCTTCTTCTTCTTCTTCTCTTTTTTTTCCTTTTCTTAAATCCAGGCCTTTGTTTGTTTTTCTTTTTTTTTTCAGCCTCTTTTTTTGTCATTCTTTTCACTCCTCCCGTCCTCCCCGCTTCCCTTATTTGCATTGATTTCCCCACTTAGAGGAAGAGTGGACTCAGAGGGAAAATAGGCCTCCATCACGCTCACACACACAGACACACACAAAGACACCCCCCCCCCCCCCCCCCGCCTCACACACACACACACCTGACACATAGCAGAAGACTAGCAGTGTGCAGAATATGTTTGCGGCTGTTCATTTTTTTTAATCGTCTGATGCCTTTTGTGTGGGTTGACAGCTCTAGACGAGTGACTAATAAGTCCAGGCCTGGTGCTGTCCTGCTGGGCTGAGCAGTCTCTTTATACACACACACACACACACACACACACACACACACACACACACATACATACATATATACAAAAAGAGAGCCCAGACCCTGGGCTTAGCTTCCTATCCCATGCACACACACAGTTTCTCTCTCTCACACACAAACACATACACACACACACACACACACACAGGCCCCTAATCATCCTGGTGTCTAGCACTCCGCTGGCGATCACCACTCCGCCACACTGCCATCATGGGCCAATTAAGTGGCCATATATCTGTCTAACAGTCTCCTCTGGCTGAACGGACAGTAGCAGTGTGAGCGCTGCATGAGCCCACCCGCGGCTAGCAGTCAATTTGTAGCTTAAAGCCTAGTTGCCACAACACTCCAGCATTATTAGGACTAGTAGCACTATTGAGGATTCTTCTATCTCTCTGTGTGTGTGTGTGTGTGTGAGGAAGAAAGAGGGAGTGCTTAGAAAGGAGGGTTGTCCTTGCTTTTGTGTGTGCCCAAGCATGTATGCTTCTGTTTGTGGTGGGTTGCCTTTATGCTATAGTATGAGTGTGTGTGTGTGTGTGTGTGTGTGTGTGTGTGTTTAAGATTGCCTGCGTGTGCGCAGCTCTTCCTGTAATTTGTCTGCGTGTGCGTTTGTTCTTTCTCGTCCTTGTTGTCTGCATGTGTGCACATGAACCAAACCTCATAAGTCATAAAACAAACATCCACCAGCTCCTTTTGGGAATGACCCAGTTTGTTTCATCGGGCCGCCCTGCTGTCACCTCACCATTACATTACATTACATTACATTTCATTTAGCTGACGTTTTTATCCAAAGCGACTTACATGATATACAGTAGACGGTAGACACAGCAACGGTGAGCAATGAGGGTTAAGTGTCTTGCTCAAGGACACAACGACATGGACTGCCGGAGCCCAAAGGGGGAGGGAGACCGCCTCGTTTTGGCCACAGTGCAGTCAGTCTCGTCGACTTGTTGTGTCGGAGGACCCGGTGGCGTACACATGGTGGCTAATGGTGTGTTCAAGTGCGTGTTATGAAGTGGTTGGAAATCAAAATGACCCTGGGAGTCCGACACAACAGTGGCATGCAGTTAGTGGGACCAGAAGAAGATATTACTTCCCAAAGATAATGTGTTGCAATCGTCCGTCTGGTCCGTGCTACCTCAGGGCTTAGCTAACGGTGCATCAGAGTTCCTCACCTGAACCTCCACTCAGAGGGAGTCTCCTCCCACAAAGGTCTCGTGGGACAAATACAGAACCAACTGAATCCACAGCTTTGTCTCCAGGCCGCATAGACACGCAAAGAACATAAATCATACACACACTTGTGATAAACATCCCCAAATACACAATAGTTACGAAAAATACAATAAAACCAGGTGTGATCAACACAGATAAATAATATCTTATAATATAAAAAGTCCTAACTTGGTACTATTTAACAATTTGATGGAGGAGATAATTCATTCATTTCTGTACCTATTTAGCCTATTTAGTGTTTGTTCTTGACCTCCAGCATTGTGTGATCTGAGGCCAGAACCAGCAGGAGGCCTTCATTAGAGAAATATCAGCTGGCCACCAACAAGCAGGAGCTGCTGTTAACCTGATGGAGACACCGAGGGGACAAAGACAAGCTGGAACCACTCAGCGTTGTCTTTGCTTAAATAAATCCTTCAAGACATTAACTGACTTTTTATTTCTGTTGACGTTTCATGTTTTCTGGACAAAGGGGGAAAAAGAGGTAATGAGATCAGATCTGGAGAGATTTTAATTCATTAAATGGAGAGCACGCCATGAGAAGAGAAGGCGAGGAGGGGAGACGGAGATAGAAAGCCTAGTCTCTTTATATTTGACATTGAGAGAGAAATGACGAACAGGAATAGTTCACTGAAACAGAGGAAACAGAGAAAGAGAAAAAGCTAAACAAAAGAGAGGAAGAAATGAGGTGGAAAAGCTCGGAGTGCTCCAGAAGTGATTATTCTAATTTAGCAGATGATATAAATCTAAATGACGTCAGTCAGGAGTCGGTGGACGGACACCAGGCGGCCACCCTGGGACTCCCCATCCCATTCTCCTGCTCCGTCCTCTCTCAATCAAGCGCTCCTGCAGCTCATCCGGAGACGCCGGTGGAGGCTTCTGAGTGGGTAACCTCGGCAACACCACACGCAGCGGGGACCACCAGAGGTATTACTGTGTTTAGTATTGCTTTTTGGGTTGGGAGGGAGCGGGATGGGGGATGGGGGGCCAACGGAGGGGCGAAGGGAGGAGGTGCAGGAGGTTAGCGAGCTATCTGCTCCTGACAAACACGTCAGACTCATATTCCCATCTGGGCCCAGCAGATCGGGACGCAGCGCAGCAGGTTGGCTGGTCCCAGAGAACCAGACGCGTTCTGTGTGTGTCTGGAAACCTCATGTATTCATTAAGTCATAGAGTGACCCATCGAAATGTATACATGTATTTCTGATTTAATATGGAGCTGCATACATATCAACTGGAGAACATACAAATAACATATATATATATATATATATATATATATATATATATATATATATAATAACAGAAGTGCTTTGTGTCTAATGAATGTACTATTAAAAATATTAAACGTTTATAGTAATGCAGATTGTTGTTTTTTGATAAGTTTAAAAAATTGTCTTATTTCAAAAGAACATATGGCATCCAGTTTCATTGTCAAAGGATTTGGATGCATGTTTTCCCACACTTGACACTGCAAGTGAAGATCTAGAGTAAAGCTATGTATTGTCTGTGTGTGTGTGTGTGTGTGCGTGCGTGTGTACGTGTGTGTGTGTCTGTGTGTGCGTGTGTGTGCGTGCTTGCACGTGTGTGTGTGCGTGCGTGCGTGTGTGTGTGTCTGTGTGTGTGTGTATGTGTGTGTGTGTGTGTGTGCGTGCTTGCGTATGTGTATGTGTGTGTGTGCGTGCGTGCGTGCGCGTGTGTGTGTGTGTGTGAGTGTGTGTGTATGTGTGTGTGTGTGTGTGTGTGTGTGTGTGTGTGTGTGTGTGTGTGTGTGTGTGTGTGTGTGTGTGTGTGTGTGTGTGTGTGACTCTGGCTCCTCACTGAGTGGTCGTTCATCACTGGGAGCTCTGGATAGCTCCAGCCTTCAGCGGGTCAGCGGCCGACCCTTCCCTGACACCGGCTGCCAAAACATTTAACCGTCACCTCCCTCAGCACCGGACCGGGTCGCCCGGGTGTAGCGGTGGACGGGCGGTGATCCCAAAGGCAAAAGGTGACTGTGATCCACTTTTCATCCTCTGAAACCAGGCCATCTCCCATCAGCGATCCAGGCTCTCCGGCCTCCAGGTGGCTCTGATCCACTCCCCTCACCCCTCAAGCTGAACCTCACCCCAAAGGCATCTCGTGGAAACCTTGACGCAATGTTTCTTACTTTCAACCTCGACATACAACCTTCCAAGCCCCACCCCCATCCCCGAAGTCCCGTCTCAATCTGAAGAGGAGGAGCAGCGGGGGGGGGGGGGTGCAGAGAATAGAGCGAGAGGGATTGATGAAGAACCCTTTTGATACACTGCTGCAGGCAAAGGAAGAGAAAATTGATTGAACCTTGATGAGAATTATATCAAGGGGCGCGTTCATTTGCAGCAATGGACCTGCTGCATGCGTCGGGGAGTCAGGATTCCTGTACATATGTATGATCTTTGCTCGTCTGTGATTTTGAATTAAAGAGCGGCACAGGGGAACGACCAAATCTTTTCTTTTTACCTTCCTCTGCCATGCCCTCTGATAATACCAGTTTAGGCCATGTCGGGATGAATAAGTAAAGAGAACATACTTAAAAGAAGAAAAAAAGAACTTCATCCTGTCTCTATATTTGTGTGTATATGTGTCATCTAACTTTAGGCTGAAATGGAAGAAGGTAGGAATCCTATGAAATCAAATAATCCAAATCATAATGCAGTCAGGTGGGCTGATGAAGTCAAACAATGAAGAAGTGAGACACCAACACAGGACTAAAGTATGATGAGGCAGCTGAGAGGTCCAGGACCTGAGAGGTCCAGGACCTGAGGACCTGAGAGGTCCAGGACCTGAGAGGTCGGCAACACATTGGTTCATTGGTGGAAACGGTGCAGGATGCTCTGCGCCCGACCTCGTGAGTTTATGAGCATCTACTGCTAATGTCATGATGCACTACACAAGGTTGCGGAGCTCGACATCGCGCAATTTGAATCCATCATCTGTGATTTGTGATCTATTTATTAAGCGTTGTATCAAACATGACACAAACACAACCAATATTGTGTATTGAGGTCATGTTTCTTCGCGTAATATGTTTGCATGTATTACAATATTTGCATGTAGTAGTGACATCATACAGGGAGATATAGGACTATCCATTTACACGACGTGATTTCACAGCCGTCAGACAAACAAAGAGTAATTAATTTTACACGGTTTCACAGCACGCCTTCGATGTGAAGTCTGGCAGGTTGACAGAATCAAGACCATTCCATCAGACCGCTGGTGCGGTCAGATTATGTGTGTGTGTGTGTGTGTGTGTGCAGGAGAGACAGGATTGGGTATACAGGATGCCATCTGGCAGTGGCGCCTCACACCCAGCGCTACCCGTCCCTGTGTGTTGGATCAGAACTGCAGGATCAGGGATCCAGATCACTGCACACACCGAAAATAAACACACGCATACACATCACATACACCACCAACACACAGATGCTCAGAGAGAACACGCTAATTGCGGTTTGCCGTTGTCAATCAAGCTTTTTTTTCTCTCTCTCTTCTGCTGAGACGTCTCATCATTATCTTTTTTCTTTTTTTCTACACGCCGTCTCTTCTCCCTCGACCCGCCCCGTGGAGATCCCCCCGGGGACCGCTGAGAACGGTCTGAAGAGACCCGGAGATATTCATGATGACTGCAGGAGACCCCGAAGCTGCACGGCAACATCATGCACGCGCCTTACACAAGGGGGAGTGGTCAAAATGATTATGTATTGCACGGTGACTGCGGACGGATGATTGACTGACGGTGGTTGAAAACCAAGTCTTCCACTTTTATCTAAAACAATGTAATAAAAAGAAACAGAGCACTGCTCTTCTTTTGCCTGAGTGCATTTTCACTCTAATAAACGGCTTTTCAGAGGGTTTCACTTACACCCTCTGTATGTATGTTGTATTATTGTTGTCGTAATCATTCCTTCCTGCATGAAATATGAGCGAACAATCATTTCCTCAAACGTATATAATCAAATAGAAGTTACTAATTAATATGGACTTGAACAAGTCAAATGAGAAGTATGGAACTTGTGACTGAAGCGTCTTCATGCTCTGCTTTTTACTGATGCTTCCAGTGTTTTTGTCATTTTAATGACATCTTCGCCGTGTGATTTGTGTCGGTATGTAAATGTGTCTTTGGTTGCTGCTCCGCCGCCCCGTTAGCACAGGTGTGTGCGCGAGAGCCAACAGGCTGCAAATGAGTGGTTCTGAAAGGCTGAACGCCAACGAATATGATTGAAGCAGACGGATCGTGTAAGATGAAAACACATTGGAAATGTGGACACGGACACATCCATCTTTTTTTCAAACAAATTCAGACTTTTGGATCGCGACAAATCAAGTGCTCTCGTCGTGTGTTTGTGAGGAAGAAACGGTGGGAAAGTGTTTAAAAATATGAATGAGAACGTCAGCATTATGAGTGAAGCTTCAAACTATCCGGTTTAGCGCTAACGGAGACGCATCGGCATGGGCGGCGAAACACAAGAGGTCTTCGTGAATATTACACAGACATGAATCGATAATAATGATATGTATAGTGTCAAATATGAAAATTATACAGTATAATATGTATAATATAAGCAGATGTCATGCAGAGCCTTGGCATTATATCTGGGGAATAATGTGAGGAAATGCAAGTAATTCATATGGCCATCAAGATTTGCATTGTTTGAATCTTGATCAAAAATAAGTCTGTGCAACTCCTCTGAGACGACGACGAAGAGCCACCGTCTCTGAACTTTCCTCATATTAGTAAAAAAGAAAAAAAAAAGAAGTATGCTCGTTGGAAATATGCGAACAATGTTTCTAAATAACATAATTTGATAAGTTCAATAAAGGATAAATTGTAAATTTTATCCACTAATTCTAACTCAATTATGTTATGTTCTAATAGGTGAACAACACTTGTCTAATCACACTGAGTTAATAACAATTATAACAGACAGACATACAGACATCGTTTTCCTCATGGGGGTAAAACATCCTAAAGATATACACGAGTAAAACTGAAAAGTGTAAATTAATATAACTTGTATCCTGACTTTAAGGTTTCTCCTCTTTCTAAAGGAGGCGTGGGGCTCGTGTGCAGACTAAAGGAACAAACTATCAATTCATGCAGTAACGCAGAAGCTGCCACACCCTGTGGAGAGCAGCTCCCAACACACACACACACACACACACACACACACACACACACACACACAGACATCTAACCAAACAAACACAACATCTTCGATTCCAGGTTTATGTTTTACTTGTTTATCGCTGCTTGATATTCACTTTTCTAAAGCACATTTTAAAATGTATTTGACACAAAAAAGGTGTCTTAAAATATCCTTAAAATGTTCCTGTGTGACAGAGGGGGGGATACCTGAGGGGTTCTTCAGAGTGTCCTCTTCAGACAGCACGGTGTGGACCCTCGCTTAAGCCATAAGACCCCATCTCTTCAGTTTAGAGTGCATACCTTAAAGTATCGGCAGAACACCCTCTTCACGGCAGCCCGCTGCTCGAGGCTTTCCCCTCTCTTTGTAAACATTACACACATCAAGACATCAAGAAATTATCGTCAAGCACGGCGGCGGTGGGATGCAGAATCAATTTGGGCTTCTTCAAAAGCCCCACTTGAAGCTGCTAGCTGGGCGAGACGGAGCGGAGATGCTAATCGCCCCAAAAGGGTCCGGGTGTAATGCCTCCTCCCATTCAGCGCGCCTGCCTCTGAAGCTGGCGTCTTAATTATCACCATAGGACGTACATTACCAGACCAAACGCAAATGTCATCAAAACGATAATGGGCTCGCAGTCGCCGTTATCGCCGGGCGTTAATTGATCTTATCGTAATCACATTATCAAGTTAAAAAAAAGGTGCTTTAATAAGCGGCCCCTGCTATTCATAAATATCCACTGAGGAGTAGAGACTCATTTTAATAGGGGGACATTTGTGCTACACTGTTGCTGTGACTGTGCTGTAAGCGGAAAAATACTTATGATAAACTTCATGTGCAGCGGTATTGTTTTGGGAATGGGACGGCGCTGGAGAGGATATAATGGGAAAAGAACATTCAAAGTCATAATAATCCAATGTTTGTGAGATCACTCAGAACTTTCTCTTTGACATTACTGAGCAGCGAGTGAAAGTGGGTGGAGCCGGACCTTCAGTTAGCAGCTGGAGCAACTCTGAACCACAGCAACAAGGAAAATGACTGATCCCGGACCGGAGAACCCTCCTCTGCTGCTCGTTACACAGGAAAGAGCGTACCTTCCTCTACGCATCGCTCGTTGTACACAACGTCACTTCCTCTGCACATTGCTGGTACAAGCTTTTGAGACTCCTTGGACTAGATTATTGCCAAAAGCGAAATGATAAGCGCATCCCCAAAATATAATTGGCTACTTTAGTCAGGTAGGACCCATTGTGAGCCACTTAAGTCAGGGAAAATACATAATACATAGTAACAAAAAGGTAAAATTGTATGGGTAAAGCTATGTTTCTGCTCTTCAGTCACACGTTGTTGTGGTGCTGAAAGAACAGCTCCTGTAAAGTCATCATCTACGAACACCTAACCTTTGAGATATTATTTTAATATATTATAAGTGTTTTTAATGTTTTAACTACAAGTAGTTCCCTTTTCTGTAGTCTCCCTCCCTCGTTGTGCAACAAATTGTACGCACACTTTAAATCCAGAGCCGAAATGTAACATTTTTGTAGTTATTGGTACACAAGATAAGGCTATTTATCTACACGTTTTAACATCTTTTGGTTGTATAATGCTTGTGCAAGAACAACTTGTTCTTATTGTAGCTGGCCCAGTCACGTGACTGCGGAAACCATCAGAACTGCGTGCACGTTTGAATCAAGCATTTGAGAGGTCAGAGAGGACATATACGATTATGTTATTCACCTGAAGATCAAAGCATTTACATTTTATAAATATTTGTTTTTATTATGTTGTTGAATCACATACATATTTCGGATATTATCTGTCACATCTGTGTAGACTTTTGTCACTTTCAGGTGGTTTGTTGTGTTTTCTGTCACTCATATTGTCTCTAGTTTCAGACTCCTCCCCCTCCATCCTCGTGTGCCCTCCTCCTGTGTGATTGCAAGCCCCGCCCTGGTTTCCCCCTGGGCCTCATTGCCTGCCTTCTTTTAATCTTTTTCAATTCTTTGTTTCATGCCAGTTCATCTTGGTCTGTACCAGTGAGCTTACCAGTGATTCCCCAGTGGGTTTTCTTAGTGTCTTGACCAGTTTTTTGTGTACCAATGAGTTATGCCTGCAGATCTAGATACGTTTGTCTGTGACCGACTACGTGTACCGAGTAAAGACATATAAAGACATTGTTTTTGCACCCGACTACTGGGTCCTGAGTCTGCTATCGAGTCCTGTTTCTTGTGGTTTCCAGTCGTAACATTATCAGTAACATTATTGATGTTAAAAATGTAATGAAAAACAATCACCATCCCTAATCAGCAGAAGAGAATTATTACATAAAAACTAGGGATGCAACGATACCACTTTTTACAAACCGATACGAGTACGAGTATTTTTATTTGTGTACTTGCCGATACCGAGTACCGATACCGATACTTCTTAGATTTGGTCTCCATGAAAGTGCAATTAATTTGGAGGCAGATTTTATTTTATCCTCTGCAGATTATGTCAAGCCTATAGTACAAAATTAACAGAAGGCTATCCCAAGCTTTAAACTTCTTGTGGAAGTCCCTCTAATGTCGGACCATAAAACGCCCCGTGTCCGGGTTCATAATGTAAGCGATAATATTAGGTATCGAGCAATTATATAGGAAGCTGTGTTCCAAGTTATGTTTCCGGTGCTTTTATTGTGGAGGGAGAAACGGAAAGGAAAAGAGTGGAATTGTGGGATATACGTGTGTGAAGGAGATAAAAAAGTGGTTCAAGTTACCCTGCAGCGTGTTTTCATTTTATTAGAATTACAAATATAGACACACAACAGACACTCGGCTACAATAATATCATCCGTAGCCGCACAACAGCGTCTGAATGAGGCCGCTGCCAGCGCTACTTCAGGTGGATCAGCAGCCGTTTGATTCAAACCGGCAGGACGGCAGTCATTTTTTACTGTGTGAACGCGACGCACATTACTCTACACACCTTGCTGCAAGAGCCGCAAGAGAGCGACGAAAGAGCCGTATGCGGCTCTGGATCACGGGTTGCCGACCCCTGCCCTAGACGTTGAAGTCAGGTAGGACAACAAATCTTTTTCTCCACAAAGCGCGACCAGTTTGTTGTAGCGAAATACTGTTGAGTGGTATCGGTTCTTGGTATCGGCAATTGAAACCGATACGAGTACGAGTATTTTAACGGTATCGGTGCATCCCTAATAAAAACCTATGAATAGCTTTTACAAAATAGAACACAATACATGCTGTGAACGTATGAAAAACTAAACTAAAGGCAGTCGAGTTGGAGTGCATCTTGCTTTTTGTAACGATTGAATAAGATAGTTCATTCATGAAGCTAAAGAATACATTTCAACACAACTTTTCTGATTAACAAATGTACCGAAATCCGTCCCTCCCTTGAATTTTTTTCCTGAAATTCTTTATTGATTTTTCAGAAAGTAACTACATAAGATGACAGATTGTATACATGAAGGGAACATAGTGGAGGAGTGACGTAAAGACACCGTATACGCCTTGTAGCCCCGCCCTAAAGCATCGCCTGCTTTATGGTCTGTTTGACTGTAAATGACCACCATTTACTAAATAAACATCATGCTATATTAAAGAAGACTATATTGCAATTACATGTGTCCTTTCAAAATCTGTAAAGCCGTAATGTTTTACCTCTTTCCACAAGATCAAGTTATCACGAGCGAACCCCTCTTTGGGGCGGGTTTGTGCACCACACGTGCACGTTCACAGTCCTGGGAATTATGGCTATATTAGTTTGTTCGCTCCCCGCTCGGTATCACAGGATTTCCAATGAATCCTTCAGAGACAGCATTAAGAAAGGCAGACAGAAGTTAATAAAAGTCTAATCAAAATAACTTCCAAAGCTTTGGCTTCTTTTCACTTTCTAAATGAGATCAAAGCAGGAGTCGAAAGCATTTAGGAATTACTAAGATCTGGAAGACACAAAACAACAACAATAAGCAAAGAGAAATGTAATGAATGGCCAGGCAACAAACAAATAAAATAATAAGAGAAGAAAAGGAGGAGGGATAGGACGATCCACCAGGGACACTTTTCCTTTATTGTCTCCCTTCTTCTTTCATCTTCTGTATTTTTGTTTGTTTTGTTTATCTCTCCATTTGAGAGATTTGGTTTCTCATGTGTTGTACAAAGGGGCGGGATGAGGATGGGGAGGGGGGGAGGGGGTAGCCTTCCGGGGGGTCGAGTTATTATTGTGTGTGTGTGTGTCCTTGTTTGTGTAATTATATTCCCCATATTTCCATAGAGGAAAATAGGCTGAGCTATAATTGGCTTGACAGTGTGAGTAATTGTTGATTATTCTTTTATTAGTATTGTTATAATGTCAGAATCTACACGGCTTTCTTCTAATTCCGACTTGACTTTAAGTTGTACATCACATGCATGAATTCAGCTTTTTCTTCTCCTGCAGTGTTATTGACTGTATGGCTAAACTATAACTGGTATGCACTTGCTCTTTCTGAAAGGTTTCTTCCAGTAGACAATTCAGTTTTTTTTTTTGTTTTGTTCTTTTTCCTTTTTGGCACTCAAGTCTGTTCTTGTACTTCTGAACCCACACTATTATGGCTTCAAGTCGCAGATCAAAAGGTAGAATTACATCGCTTTTCATACGTAGGAGCTGCTATCCGCCTCAGCACCTTTTCCTTCGCCGCGGCGAAGCCGTCCACCGGCGGAGGGGAGGGAGGCGGGGTCGACAGCGAGAACAGAAATAGGCAGGAGAGGGAGAGAAAAGTCAGCGAAGAAATCAATGTCAAGCTCGGTCTTCCTTTTCACCTTGCACTTGGAGAAGGAGAGGAGGGGGGTGGAGAGGAGGGAGGATGAGGAGCAATGGCACTGGAGGACACCTTAGGTCAATAAGGAATCAATAGGAGTGGGTGAAACTACACGCTGAGGATAAAAGACGGTGGAGTAGGCCTTGGCTCCGTGTGTTGGAGGGGAGGCTCTGGCATGGGCAGAAAAGGAAACATGTCCAGGGGTTACTCCGCAACACTTCACGGCCAAAAGGTTTCGGCGCTTAATTGTGCTAAGCCGCTTTCCACAAAGCAGCAGAGAGAGAGACAGAGATGTTAGGCTCGGAGCTTCTGTTTGTCCACCTATTTATCAAGAATGCAAATTCATGTTCCTGTTAAATGCGAAGGCACACTCACACCCATTTAGATTCCTCTCATCCACTCAACACGCTCTGGGTAAACTGTATTCTGATCTTTCTAACGACATCACTTTCCACCAGAATCGTGCAGGTTTATCTTTCAGTAACGTCTGATGTGTTTGTTGTGCTTTGAATATGACGGTTGAGTCACGGAGCAATCAGCGCCCCGCTCTTCCTGACTGAAGACGCGCAGGACAACCCGTCATTCGGTCATTAGAGAAACGCGTCGGGGTGCGTGTTGTGACATCCTGACACTTTGGAAATAACGAGTCGACACGAAAGAGATCCAAAAAATAAAATAAAAAATGCTTTGAAGTGCACCGATCCTACGAAAAGAAAGAAAGAAGCTTCTCTTTGTCCCGGCGAGGAGCGAAGACGCCAATTAAGCAAATAAAGATATCAATTAAGTGGCGTAATTGAGATTGCGTAGCTATATGAGAATGAATTTCCCAAAGGTGTCTTTGGTAATGAGTTCCAGCCGAGGTATTAAAAAGTATCGGCTGTGTCACAGCCCCGTGAAAGAGAAGCCACTGTAACACATACTGTATACACAAGCTGATACTCTTCACCCACCGCTTGTTTATTCTGAGGCTGTGCGTCCGCCTACTTAATCTTTGCGGGTATGCAAAAGAGTTGAACGCAGAAACTTTCTTCACCTTGGCTGTATGAAAGAATGCAATAATGGCATTGAGTGAACCGTGTTTATTGCGGTCAGGGAGCAGCCAGTTAGCATTCAAAGGTTGAACAGCACGTCTGGTAATTAGCGGAATAGGCGATTGCAGTTAAAACAACACGATTGACCCAGCCGGGATGTAGAACACGTCGAGCTTCAATCCCTGCAGCGCACCTGTGTTTTCAACCTCGCAACCCCTTCCCTGGGGTCAGGGGTCGCCGGAGCCAGGAGTGGGCGTCAGCGCGGAGGCAAAGGGGGGGAGGAGGGAGCGGGGTATCGCTGCACAGGAACGCCTCCAGCAATATGGCCGCCAGAGCCTGCGAGGGCACCGATACATATCAATTATAAATGCAAGCCCGGTCTTAGTTAATGATGTCCTCGCATAGATCTCTCTTCAGAGCAATTAATGCAGCTGTTTGTGCTGAAGGATGCCCCCATACGTACAATGTCAGAGCCCCACTCCCACACAAGAGGCAAGCAAGAGCCTATGTTGAAAGATACACACAGACAACATACGAATGCAGCTACATGCCCACATTTGTTTTTATCGCTATTATGTGTCTTTAATAAACAAGTTCTTCTTCAACTATACCATGGGTCGGGACCCGAAACGGCCGAGGAGCCTATTTCTGAGTCCCTGCATGCCAGGAATACTTGTTTGTACAGAAAGTACTCGGAGTCATTAGACCAGGTCCTGGAGTAAGACTGGATTTTTCTAAATTTGGTTCCCGGGCTGAAGAAGTTTAACAACCCCTGTACCATTATGCTGGAGGAGAATGGATAATGAGGACAAGGTTGAGAGACAGAGCGCAGGAAAAGAAGAAAAAAAAATAGACAAAAGACGGGTCCGTGCGAGCACCGAAATCTGGTGAATCACATCCAAACCCCCCACCCCAACCCACCCAACACAACAAGCACAAAAGATGCACAGCTCTCCATCCCTCTGAGGACGGACTCAGTGTTATGCATATTGAATGAAACAAGACCGGCTGGAGATCTATTTTCAGTGCAAAACACACATTTTCCTTTTTTTTTTCCTGAGCGCCGCCTGGCTGAGTGGCTGGCAGCGCCGTAGCCGCAGTCTGTACCGGAAGGTCAAGGTAAGAGTTGTTTGGGGGAGAAAAGGATTCCAAATGAAAGCACTGACAGAGCTCGCAGGTCCATGAGTAGATACAGAGTATCACATGTGTGATCATATGATATGCAAAATATGTGAGGGTCATTCTGGATGTTAATTCATAATTGACTTCCTCTGAGATTATACTCACAGTACCTACGGAAAGTAATAGACTCATCATCATTATTCAAGATTGTATGTAATTCATGTAACTGTGAGCCAGGACAAGTGATGCAGTGTAAGGCGTCGGCGTGGGGAGGAGCTTACGGGGGCGGGGGAGGGTCTAAAACACCAGAAATGCCTGACGTTTGTACGACGTACGAACAGCAAACAAACAGTTTCGTGTCACGAAAGGAAACCCATTGGCCGGCACGGAATATGTCTATTATGTTTAACATTATGTTTAAAAAACAAAAGTTATGTTCAGCCAACGAAAAACATGGTAGTCGACCCTGAAATGACTAGAAACAGTTAGGTTCATGCAACAAAACCACCAGGTTAGCTGAGGAAAGACATCACGGTCGGCTTTAAAACACGGCAAACCACATAATTAGGTTTAGGAAAACTATCACGGACAGGTTGGAAAACCAGGACAATACAACTAACTCAAGCTTCCTGCTGGGAAATTGGTGTAAAGAAATGTTTGTTCCCTCCTGCCCACCAATGTCTTCTGGATAGTATAAAGTACTACTAAAGTCATTTAAAGTACGTCACTTGCTCTGTCGCTCAGTCACGTGGGTGCATTCATTTGACTGTCAACCACCAATAAGGCTCCTAAATGATTTTCCATTGGCGTGATGGGCTGGAATGGCTCAGGTGGTTTTCCTTGGATAAATAAATGTTCAGAGCCAACTGCACAAGTGACGGCCAAACACAACATGTTCAAGGAGACATCCTCTCTGGTATGGGTATTTGTGTGTTCATACCCCCCTCCCACAAACACACAAAACATGAAAAGATCAATTTGATCATATTACCCATGATGGAGTCTGTTCCCAGCGAGTGCGGCCGATTGGCCGTGGAGTGTCCTCTGGTTGTGAAGTGTCTCTGGGCAGCTCAGACTTGGCAGAGGGGCCCGGCACCGCACAGCTCGGCACAGCTTGCCACAGTTGACCGGCAGCCCAGGCAGATGGCCAGCAACCAAACAGCCCTATTAGCATTTGGTCTGGATTAAATGCTCGACGGAGAGCTATCTCTAGCATGGCCTGGAACGGGTGACATGGGTGCTGGGAGCTGGGAGCGCTGGGAGCTGGGAGCTGGGAGCGCTGGGAGCGCTGGGAGCTGGGAGCGCTTGGAGACGGCGTTTGGGTGCAAGACTAGACGGAGAGCACGGAGAGCTTTGGAACTGGCTCGGAGATTTGAAGTGTGATACTAAAGTTGGCCGGACTCCTCATCCAGACCGCCGCGGACGTTTTTAGTTTTTACTGCTCAACGCGCTACGCTGAAAGACTGAGGCAGAGCACCTCACCTTGATCATGTCACCAAGAGATGATGAACTGACTACTAAATTAGGAGGAAGGTAAATACTGTGTTTGGGTGCATGGGGGTCAAAGGTCAGTGCGTGCAACAGCATCATTAGCATTAAATACCATAGTCAACTATTTCATGTTTCGAAGTTGGTGCAAATTAAGTCAACTTTGAATTTTGAAATGAAGTAATGGCACAGTGTGTGTGTGTGTGTGTGTGTGTGTGTGTTGACTTTTACGTTACAGCCAAATTATTTTTCACTTTCTCGTTGTCGACAAGTGATGCTGCCTCAAATTAAAAACAACATTTTTACTAATGAAGCAATCAGGCAATTAGAAAAAAAGGCTTTTATTTTGTGAAGAAAATCGCAGACTTCCTCTTCACTTGAGAGCAGGAGAAACCGAGTGAGAGGCAAGAGAGACAAAGTGGGACAGAGTACACCAGGAGAGTCATGTCATGTTGTAGCTATCCCTTTGCCCCATGCACACACACACACACACACACACACACACACAGGGGCATCGTGCACGTTAATCTGAACTGATTGCATGTCCACTTACATAAATTATGGACTGTGGCGGATGCATTATTTACTCGGTAGAATTAAAAAGGCATGTGAGGTTGCTGGATGCCGTCACAACATCACGACACACACACACACACACACACACACACAGACACACAAACACACACATACACAGACACACACACACACACACACACACACACACACACAGACACACAAACACACACATACACAGACACACACACACACACACACACAGACACACAAACACACACATACACAGACACACACACAAACAAACACATACACAAACCTTAGCAGGGATGCAGTTTGAACAGAAAAAGGCACTAACATAAATTAATCCCTGAACACGCCCCTTTTCTTCACTGATACCGTTTGTCCGACTTTTCCTGCTTTCTTCCTACTCTCCCTATTTCTCCATCCTTCCTTCCCTCCTCTTTTTCCAGACTTATCTTCTTATTTTCCTCACCGTGCATGCGTCCATCTTCTCAGCCATCTTCCCTTCCATATTTCTGACATTTCCTTGTTATGCTTCTCCACCTTCATTCACCAATTCTGTTTTTTTAATCTGTCTGCAATTACTTTCAGTCAATTTACTTTCATTCTTTTCAGCCTCTCTTAAAATCTAGCTCCTCCCCTTTTCCCTCCTACCTTTCCTTTGTAGCTACCTGCTTTACAGCATCTTTCCTTTCTTCAGGTTCTTCTTCCTTTCTTTCTTCTTTAAGATATATTTGACTTCCCTCCCTTTATCTCTCCATAAGCAGTACTTATTCTGGTCTTCCCTCTCTTGCTTAAACATAATCTGGATTCCACCCTTCCCTCTATTAATTCTCCTTTAATTTCTAATTCCTTTACTCACTCTACCGATCACTGTCTGTCCCGCTCTGAATTTTCACCAGAAAATGTGAAAACCAGAAAAACAGAAAATCAGAAAACCAAAAAAACAGAAAAACAGAAAAACAGAAAAACAGATAACCAGAAAACTAAAGGTAATAGAAAGGCAGTGGACTCTTAAAATGAGCAGAGTGGTCCACGGCATACATAACTGTATGATAATGTGCAAAAATATAAAGTTCTCTTATAATCACAAAACATCTGGCACATGTTCAAACCAATTCATCAAGCAATCTGTTCATGCTTTCATCAGTTGTGGCCTAATCTCTGCATGTATGTATATATATATATATACATATATATATAGACTATATGAATTCCATAATTTGGAACTTTTTTTGGAACACTTTTTATGAGGGAAAAACAAATAGATATTGAATGGACCAAAATGTTTTTTGGAGCAAATTAATTCAATTCTATTCAGTTAATTTTGAATAGCCCAATATCACAAATACAAATGTGCCTCTGATGGCTCACATCCACCACTTTGATGGGAGATTTTGACCATTAGTAAATTACGAACTGGCCCTAAATCCCCCCCCCCCCCCGCATATAAAGGATCTGCAAGTGAGATTTTATTTATTTCATTCCATCTTAGTATTCAAAATAAGAATCAACATAATGAAAGGTCATTTCAGTTATTTTTGCTCTCTCTCTATATACTCATGTGTGATGCTCACAGTGTATTATCACCACTCTGGCTTTTATTTTGACAGAGTGAGCCCAAAATATCAGAGCCCAATCCACAGTAGTCAGGTCGCTCCCTTCAAGTCAGCAGCAAAGCTCAAATCAGTATGCAAAGTGTCACAGTGGGGCGGCTCCTCGCAGCAAAAACATCCCGAGCTTTATTGCAACTTTTGGACACCAAGCCGCCGCCTCCAGATCCAAGAGAAAGGAGGCCTCTGAAACAGATAGCGAGGGAACACAAAAAGAAATAACAAGAAACACAGAGTACATCACCAGAAAGGAAAAAAGTCTGCGTCTCCCCCCACTCCCATCCAGCAGCCTACAATCTCGGCCGACTTAGCACCTAAATATAGAGCATGCCGGCTATTCATGTAGTGTTATTGCAACGCTAATGCCCACAATCGCGGATTTCGGAGGGGCTAGCCGGCCTTATAAGCGCGGCCGTCGGCTCCTGAATATGCATGCTGCCGCGCAGCAAGAAGAGAGAGCGCCAGGCGAGGATTTGATGTTCAATAAAAAGAGAAAGCCTTTGACATGGAATAGGAGCGGGGCCCAGCCTCAATATAAAAAGAACCAGGAGAGGGAATTAGATGGATGGAGAATTCCTTCAGAAATACAGACAGAGGAGAGACAGAAAAGAGTTATGAGAAAAGAAAAGGGGATATTTGAGTGTTTCTGAGTGTGTGTGTGTGTGTGTGTGTCGCAGTAAGCGAGTGACAGAAAAGCAAGCAGAGACGTCCACACACACACACACACACACACACACACACTTCCTTGTTTCTGGAGGCATCCCTCCCTGCGCCCTCTTTGACAGCTATACAGAATAATACAAACCTCAGACACGTCATATGGAAGTCATTGGAAAGTCTCACTGCAGCTTCTCGTCTCCCAACTCTTTAAAAAAAAAGCACTCTCTCACGCCTCCCGACAACTTTCTCGTAGCTTTACGTGGCGTTTAAAGATTACCTTTAAAATCACGAGTCGCTTAACAAGCTCTTTAAATTAGACAAGGCCTATGGGTCAGCCTCATTACTGATGCCATTAGCAGCCATGCACCAAGGACTGTACAAGCAAAGAGTTGTTACAGGGCCGCTAAGTGATGGTGGGGAATCCTCGTAAAGACGAAGGCCAACCATGAGGCCAACCTAAATGAGACACTTCCTGGTGGTGCTGCATCTGAGTATGAGAATAATTTAGCAGGAGGTGATATAATTAATCACTTCATTAGTACACACTCTGTGAAGACAGACCATTCATAACGCTGCCCACTGATGAGGTTCGACAGCTACATCTTAAACTTCTCAAATCAAACACAATTCAAGAGCAGCCAAACCGACCTGGAGAGACGTTCTGGTCCCCTGTGGATGAGAACGTCAACATTGTTGTACCGGCTTCATGAGAAGGAACAGAACCCAGTGCATGAACCCTAACCCCACACTGTGTGAGGACCGCCTGTGAGGGCCGGCGGTCTGGACCCAAATGCAAGGAGGAAGACAACTGCGGGATTAGGTGGCAAAACACTGGCAGCTTTATTTTGCTCTGTTTGCTAACATACACACAAAAAGGTGGAGACGTGAGGTTCCCTTGCTGCGAGCGGCGTGGCTCGGACCTCGTAGCTCGTGGCTCGTGACTCGTGGCTCGTGACGTAGCTGATGGCGCCGCTCGTACCTCGTGGCTGGTGGCTTGAGACGGGTGAGCAGCGCTCGTGACGTGGCTGCTGGCGCGGGGCTTGTAGCTCGTAGCGGGGCTCGTGATGTAGCTGATGGCGCGTGGCTTGTAGCTCGTAGCGGGACTCGTGATGAGACTCGTGACGGCGCTCGGGAAGCGGTTCGTTGTTCTTTGGCGTGTCGGCAGGGAGGGCACGCTCTGCAATACTCCGACACCGGGTTCCGGGAGGAGGCTGGCTTTATCCGCCGTTGATGTGTCATGTGTTGCAGCTGCGCCGCTTGATCGAGGACGAGCCTGCAGCTGCGAGCGGTGGAAGTGCTCCTCCCGGCCATACACCGTCTGTTGGGAAAACACAACATAATCTGGCCGTGGCCAGAGTTAGCTCGGCACCCCCTGGCGGTGGTGCCTCCAGGATCCTCACAGCACCCCCCCCTCAACGGACGCCTCCTGGCGTCCACGGAACTGCCCGGTAAGGGTGGGTGGCGGGGGAACGGTCGGAGGGCCGAGGCCCCTGGCGGGAACCGGCCTGAGGGGAGGAACCTGAAACACAGGGGAAAGTCACTGGGCAGCGGGGAACCGGCCGGAGGACGGCCACCAGGCGGGGGCTCCGGGGGACAGGCCGGCGGCTCCGTAGAGCGAGGTTCCGGGGGTTCAGGAGGAGAAGGCTCCGTAGCACGGGCGCCGGGGGCTCCGGAGGCGAGGACTCCGTCGAGCGGGGCTCCGGAGGTGAGGACTCCGTCGAGCGGAGCAGGAGTCGGCCGAACCACCGATGGGGCTCGGGGAACTGGGGTCGGCCGGGACGCCGACTGGACTCTGGGAACTGGGGTCGGCCGGGACGCCGACCGGACTCTGGGAACTGGGGTCGGCCGGGACGCCGACCGGACTCTGGGAACTGGGGTCGGCCCGACCACCGACGAGACACGGGGATCTGAGGGCGGCCGGAACGCCGGCAGGATCCGGGGAACAGGTGTCGGCCGGACCGCCGACGGGGCTAGGGGAACTGGGGTCGGCCGGACCGCCGACGGGACTCGAGGGACAGGTGTCGGCCGGACCGCCAACTGGACTCGAGGGACAGGTGTCGGCCGGACCGCCGACCGGACTCTGGGAACTGGGGTCGGTCGGGACGCCGGCCGGACTCTGGGAGCAGGTGTCGGCCGGACCGCCGACGGGACTCGAGGGACAGGTGTCGGCCGGACCGCCGACGGGACTCGAAGGACAGGTGTCGGCCGGACCGCCGACGGGACTCGAGGGACAGGTGTCGGCCGGACCGCCGACGGGACTCGAGGGACAGGTGTCGGCCGGACCGCCGACGGGACTCGAAGGACAGGTGTCGGCCGGACCGCCGACGGGACTCGAGGGACAGGTGCCGACCGGACCGCCGACGGGACTCAAGGGACAGGTGTCGGCCGGACCGCCGACGGGACTCGTAGGGTAGGAGCTGGGCTGGACTGCCGGCGGAACTCGGGGAGCTAGGGTCGGCCAAGCCACCGACCGGGCCGGGACTATCCACGGTGCGGTCGGGGAAACGGAGACCGAGGCTGACAGCGGCGCAGTCCAGGGGATTGGGACCGGGGCTGACCACGGCGCAGTCCGGGGGGTTGGGACCGGGGCTGACCACGGCGCAGTCCGGGGGGTTGGGACCGGGACTGACAGCGGCGCCGTCCGGGGAACTGGGACCGGGGCAGACAGTGGCCTGGTCGGACCGCCGACGGGGAAGTCCGGCACGTTCCTCGGGCCCATCCCAATCCACCATTTACTGAGAACCTCGCCCCCGGTGCCGGACGTCCAGGACCCTGGAGGGGCTGCCGACCGGGGCGCTGTAGTCGGCCGGGACGCCGACCGGACTCGGGGGCAGTACCCCCCCTCCACGGACGCCTCTGGGCGTCCACGGAAACGCCAGGCAAGGGTGGGTGGAGGGGGAACGGCCGGAGGGCTGCGCTCGCTCTCGGCGGTCGGGGAAGCTGGGACCGGGGCTGGCAGCGGCACCGCCGGAGGCACTGGGACCGTGGGCTCCGTATGGGGAGCCGGAAGAGGGTCAGGCGGGCCCTCCTGGATCCCATCATAGGCCTGGACGCGGCTCATGAGCCACGCGGTTTGGGCGTGGAGAGTTCCTAGGGGGTTGTCCGGGTTTGCTGGGTCCATGTTTCTTGGTCGGAGTATTCTGTGAGGACCGGCTGTGAGGGCCGGCGGTCTGGACCCAAATGCAAGGAGGAAGACAACTGCGGGATTAGGTGGCAAAACACTGGCAGCTTTATTTTGCTCTGTTTGCTAACATACACACAAAAAGGTGGAGACGTGAGGTTCCCTTGCTGCGAGCAGCGTGGCTCGGGCCTCGTAGCTCGTGGCTCGTGACTCGTGGCTCGTGACTCGTGACTCGTGGCTCGTGACTCGTGGCTCGTGACTCGTGGCTCGTGACTCGTGGCTCGTGACTCGTGGCTCGTGACTCGTGGCTCGTTACGTAGCTGATGGCGCCGCTCGTACCTCGTGGCTGGTGGCTTGAGACGGGTGAGCAGCGCTCGTGACGTGGCTGCTGGCGCGGGGCTTGTAGCTCGTAGCGGGGCTCGTGATGTAGCTGATGGCGCGTGGCTTGTAGCTCGTAGCGGGACTCGTGATGAGACTCGTGACGGCGCTCGGGAAGCGGTTCGTTGTTCTTTGGCGTGTCGGCAGGGAGGGCACGCTCTGCAATACTCCGACACCGGGTTCCGGGAGGAGGCTGGCTTTATCCGCCGTTGATGTGTCATGTGTTGCAGCTGCGCCGCTTGATCGAGGACGAGCCTGCAGCTGCGAGCGGCGGAAGTGCTCCTCCCGGCCATACACCGTCTGTTGGGAAAACACAACATAATCTGGCCGTGGCCAGAGTTAGCTCGGCACCCCCTGGCGGTGGTGCCTCCAGGATCCTCACACACTGGTTTTGTTGCATGAACCCTAACCCCACACTGGTTTTGTTGCATGAACCCTAACCCCACACTGGTTGTGTTGCATGAACCCTAACCCCACACTGGTTTTGTTGCATGAACCCTAACCCCACACTGGTTTTGTTGCATGAACCCTAACCCCACACTGGTTGTGTTGCATTAACCCTAACCCCACACTGGTTGTGTTGCATGAACCTTAATCCCACACTGGTTTTGTTGCATGAACCCTAACCTCACACTGGTTTTGTTGCATGAACTCTAACCCCACACTGGTTGTGTTGCATTAACCCTAACCTCACACTGGTTGTGTTGCATTAACCCTAACCCCACACTGGTTGTGTTGCATTAACCCTAACCTCACACTGGTTGTGTTGCATTAACCCTAACCTCACATTATTTTGTAGCCTAAAACTAACAGGAGTTGTGTTGCCTAAACTTAACAAAGTAGTTGTGTTGCCTGAACCTAATGTTAAGTTATTTCCGTGGACACCAACATGCAATGCGCTGTGAAGATGTTGTGACAATGTCACATGTTGAGACCATCTCAAAGGAGTATGTGGCATGAAAGACAAACTGATGTGGAAAACGTTACATGTCACACATTTATAGCAGGAAAACTGAACACGGGTTCACCGGCCTAGAAGGATAGGAGAGAGCTGCAGTTGCATGTTAGAACGAGGAGACCGTTGCTGAATAATGCACATATGGCAATATAACTCACTCAGCCACACAAGTTGATGCAGGAACAGCATTGACATTAATGCTCAGATTTACATCTGCGCGGTGCAATGCACAGACACGCATGCAGAGAGAGGAGCGTCTCTCGGGCCTGTTGGGATGCCATGCGTGTGCTCTGGTCGGGGCAGCTTCCATATTAAGAGTGTTTTCCATCGCAATTAAGGCTTTGGCCTGATCCCTTCTGACATGATAATTGTTATTTCAAACACAGATTAATAAATCATGGACATCTAGTTAAGAATTAAAATAGGTCTACACCATCGCTGCAGCCCGGGCTAACCTCCACAGCCCAGTTCATGCACACACACACACACACACACACACACATATTTATATATATCATATGAACACAGTGTGTGTGTTCTCAGATACACTTTTATATGGACAAACATACTACATATAATCTGAGTGCATAAACACTTGCATATTATATTACCCATATATGGATCTACAGTACATGCATACATGCCATACAAATGTACATTTTTATTCATGCAATGTGAATTTGTGAGTATGTTTCCACACTTACGGCTCTTACATCATATCCATCAATATGTTTTCATTCAGTATAATGGAATGTCCTTGAATGACGTATCAGGCTACAGAGAACAGTACAATACGAAATGATGGACCAAACTGTTGAAACCACTGTTGAAAAAATGTATGTGAGTGATGTGGAAACGTTATGAATATGAGAGGAAGGCAGAAAACAAAAAACACAAATGGGAGTCCTGGAGAACGTGATATGCGCCTCATGGGAAGGCGTTTACATACTAGTTTTTGGGAGGATTTGTACCTCTCACATCTGTAGCTTTTAGAAAGTCATTTAATGCCCCGTCTCTTTGCCAACTCGTCAAGGAGGAACAAGTGGATACGACTGAAGGGTGATGTCAAAACAACATCATTGTCAGGAGGGGTCTGTTATTTGTTTTATTGTGAAGTCCTGTCTCCTCTGTGTCCCTGCACTTCCTGCCCCTGTGATTGTCTGATTGTCTGCCATGTCTGTGATTATTCCCTGCTGTGTCCAATCACCTTCCCCTTGTATTTAAGCCCTGTTTGTCCCTTGTCCCTCGTCGGATCGTTAATTGTCTATACGTGGCGATGTGTGGTGAGTGCCTGTGTTGTGCCTTGTTTTTCCTGTTTCCGCTGGAATAAAATTACCTTACACTGTTGCTCAGGCGTTTGGGTCCTCTCTTTCCGTAAACCCTGACAATAATGAGGTTTAATACTTAAGAAGGTTTGGGGTTAAAACGGTTTGCCAAGTAAATTAAGTTGCATAGGTAAGTTAAATAGTCAACACAATAGTTACATACTATTAGGTCACGTTGGTTTAATAATCATCATAAATGAGTCAGCGGAAGACTTCTTACGTGAACTTTGGCGCTCTTCATACTTCGGCATGAGTCGGTGCCGAGGCAGGAAATGACAAAAAAAAAAGGATTAGGAGAAATAAAACGCTAAATGGTGGAAGAAATGGCATTTACATTTTTACATCTTTATTGCACAAGTTTGTGACTTTTGTTGACTGAATCTGTGTGTGTTCATAGACTGCATGGCATGAAGACGTTTTCATTTCTGATGTCGCTAAAATACTGCAAAGTGTGAGGATACAGCCGAGCAAGTGTGTTTCGTGCATATAGAGTAATATAAACATAGATACACAAAGAACATACACACCGTATCCGTATGCAGACTTGCCAACACACATGCAGTCTACCCGTAAATACCCTGTGCGGTACACAAGCACAAACTGTAAACATCCCATAGTCACAGGCAAATACACAATACACACATCATCTGTGCAAATACACACTCGCTAGACACACAGACGCACACACACACACACACACACTCAGTTGGTGTGGCACTATTTACCGTGAGCACTTAAGACACAGTACATTTAAATAAATAGCAGCTGAAAGCAGGAGAAAGGCCCGGCACAAGCAGGAGCATAATAAATGTGAGGAGACGTGAACATGGAGCTGCTCCTCCTCTGACTCCTCCTCCTTTCAGCTAATCCTGAAACCTCTGTTTTCATATTCTCCCTTACTTATTTTTACCGCTCTTCTTCCTCTTTCATCCTAATCCCTCTCTCGTTCCCCGGTTCATCGTTTGTCCCTCCGCCCTTCCTCCCTCTCTTCCTCCCTCTGGCTCGCTCTATGAACTCTCACTCCCTTCTCCTCTCCCTCCATCTGTCCATGCGAGAACCGAGGAGAGTCGTGGCCCAATTCAAAATTGATGCTGAATAATGTGTACGATGGCCTCTGTGTTGCCCCCCCGCCCAAAAAAAAGAAAGAAAAAAAACGGCGCACACACACACACGAACACTGGCCTCCTGTGGTCGACCCAGAGCACTTTAGCTATCACTGTGGATTAGCCTGAGACCTGTAATGCACCTTTAAGTACGCCAGGGCCCTTTAAGCCACGAGCCACACAAACACACACGACACAAGTGCACGTGGGCGAGCTTAAAATACACACCTGCGCCAGGTGAGCGCACATGCACAAAGACACCTGTGTGGAAATATGGAACAATGCATTGCATTTAGGTACATTTCGGTGCACACTGAGCTTCAAAAAAAAATAGTACACCTCTCTGTCTCTTTCTCTCCTTATCTCTCTCTCTCTCTCTCTCCCTATCTCTATCTCTCTCTCTCTCCCTATCTCTCTCTCTCTCTCTCTTTCTCCCTATCTCTCTCTATCTCTCTCTCTCCCTATCTCTCTCTCTCTCTCTCTTTCTCCCTATCTCTCTCTCTCTCTCTCTCCGTCTCTCTCTCTCTCCCTATCTCTCTCTCTCCCTATCTCTCTCTCTCTCTCTCCCTATCTCTCTCTCTCCGTCTCTCTCTCTACACTCGCCTGGACACTCGCTTCCCTAGCAGTCAAGGATCGGGGAGGGAGGAGAGATCGAGGGAACCGGCGAAGGCTCTGGAGTGCTCTCCACATGCACTATACTACACTTTCAAATTGGATTCCGCACAGCAAAGTATAGATGACAGAAACAAAGAAGACAGAGGCTATGAAGAGGATGAGGGATGAAAGAATGAAGAGGGATGAAGAGGCCACGGCTCGTGGCGCTCGCTGCAGAGCGAGGCGGTGACATTTCCAGTGTTCTGATTCCGGCTGCCGAGTTGTTTCCACCTCTCAGTGAACGCCCCTCTGAACCGGGCAAATGCAGCTGGCCGACATGTGACCAAGCTAATGGGGAGATGGCCTCCCATGACAGGGCCGCTCTGAAGGGCCCGAGCGCTTCCTGCTACAGAACCCTGCTACTGCGCCTGGTTCAATGCACGC
>CM042225.1:25152110-25232110 GCA_023566465.1 Cottus gobio | reverse complement strand
GAAGCTGCTCTGAGACAGCAAGGAGGGCAGTCTCTGTTGAGTGGCCTGCCTTGAATCCAGACTGGTGAGGGTCCAGAAGGTTGTTCTGGTGGAGGAAGGAGGAGACTTGGTTGAAGATAGCTCGCTCCAGGGTTTTGGAAAGAAAGGGAAGGAGAGAGACAGGTCTGTAGTTGTTGACTTCTGACGGGTCGAGAGTGGGTTTCTTCAGGAGAGGGTTAACTCTTGCCTCCTTCAGAGAGTTAGGGAAACAACCAGTTGAGAGGGAGGTGTTAATAAGATGGGTGAGAAAGGGAAGAAGGTCAGGAGCAATAGACTGGAGGATGTGAGATGGGATGGGGTCAAGGGGGCAGGTGGTTGGGCGGGCAGAGGATACCAAGGTAAGAACTTGGTTGGGGGACAGAGGGGTGAAAGAGGAAAGTGAAGGGGAGGCGGATAATGTTAATGGAGATGTAGTTATGGGCGGGGGATCAGTGAATGAGGAGCGTATGTCATCTATCTTTTATATAAAATAGTCAACAAAGTGGTTCGGTAGAAGGGTGGAGGGAGGAGGAGGACAGGGGGGGTCTAGGAGGTTGGAAAAAATGGAGAAGAGTTTTTTGGGGTTAGAGAAAGAAGATTCAATTCTGGATTGGTAGAACAGGCTTTTGGCTGCAGAGATAGAGGCAGAGAAGGAGGCGAGAAGAGAGTGATAGGCGTGCAGGTCGTCTGCGTGTTTGGATTTTCGCCATTTCCTTTCCGATGCTCGCAAAGTGGCTCTCTGGGCACGGACCGGGTCTGACAACCACGGAGCCGGAGAGGAATTGCGAACCTTACGTGTCGTAAGAGGACAGAGAGAATCAAGAGAGGAGGACAGAGTAGAGAGGAGAGTGTCTGTGGCACAGTTAGGATGCATGAGTGAGAAAGAGTCAGTAGAAGGAAGGGCTGACAGAACAGACGAGGCCAGAGAGGAGGGAGAGAGGGAGCGAATGTTGCGACGGATAGGTGCAGAGTCTGTTGCTGTGGGAGGGTTGTCAGTTCCCAAGAGTGGGAGAGAGTAGGAGATGAAGAAGTGGTCTGAGACGTGAAGTGGAGTTACAGTGAGGTTAGATGTTGCGCAGTTTCTGGTGAAAATGTAGTCAAGATGATTTCCAGCCTTGTGAGTCGGAGGTGAAGGACTGAGTGAGAGAGCGAAGGAAGATAGTAGGAGCACCAGGTCAGATGACTTCTCGGTCTGGATGTTGAAGTCGCCTAGAAGAATGAGAGGAGGGCCGTTTTCAGGGAAACTTGATAGGAGGGCGTCTAATTCTTCCAAGAAATCTCCCAGGGGGCCAGGTGGACGGTAGAGAACAACAATGTTCAGTTGAACCGGATGGGTAACCGTCACAGCATGAAGCTCAAAAGACAGTGGTGTAGACAGTGGAAGCGGGTAGAGAGAAAAACTCCATTTGGGGGAGATGAGTAGACCAGTACCACCACCCCGGCCAGTGGGCCTAGGTGTGTGGCTGAAGGAGAAGGCAGACGAGAGAGCAGCAGGGGTAGATGTGTTGTCTGGTGTGATCCAGGTCTCAGTGAGAGCCAGGAAGTCCAGAGATTGCTTGATAGCAAAGCCAGAGATGAAGTCAGCCTTGCGGTTAGCTGACTGGCAGTTCCAGAGGCCTCCTGTGACGAGGTGTTGGGTTTGTGTGGAGCGGGTGGGATGAAGAAGCACGGAAGGATTTTGATGCAAGTAAGAACGAGTCCGAGGTCTGAAGTATCTACGAGGTGATATGTACACGGGTATGGGAGGGAAGCACATTTTCACAGGGAAGTGGTAATGCTCAGCCGCCCCCGAAGACTCCAACGAAAGACTCCTAAGTCTTTATTCTCCGAGTCTTGACTCCAACGAAAGACTCCTAAGTCTTTATCCTCCGAGTCTTCATACGATGAGTCTTCGCTGACGCTAAAGCTGACGCTTCAAAGCCACGCCTGCTTCTATACCGGTGTTAGCGATAGACACACACACAGCCGATAGACACACACACAGACACACACACACAGACACACACACAGCCACACACACAGACACGCACGCAGACACACAGACACACACACACAGACACACACACGCAGACACACATGCAGACACACATGCAGACACACAGGCAGGCACACACGCAGACACACATGCAGCCACACACGCAGACACACATGCAGACACACACGCAGACACACACGCAGACACACACGCAGACACACACACACAGACACACACACGCATACACACACACAGACACACATGCAGTCATCACACGCAGACACACGCACACACACATGCAGACACCCATGCAGACACACACGCAGACACACACAGACACACACACAGACACACACACAGCCACACACGCAGACACACACACAGACACACACACAGCCACACACGCAGACACACACACACAGACACACACACACACAGACACACACACAGCCACACACACAGACACGCACGCAGACACACAGACACACACACACAGACACACACACGCAGACACACACGCAGACACACACGCAGACACACAGGCAGACACACACGCAGACACACACGCAGCCACACACGCAGCCACACACGCAGACACACACGCAGACACACACGCAGACACACACGCAGACACACACGTAGACACACACGCAGACACACATGCAGACACACACGCAGACACACACGCAGACACACACGCAGACACACACGCAGACACACACGCAGCCACACACGCAGCCACACACGCAGCCACACACGCAGACACACAGGCAGACACACAGGCAGACACACACGCAGACACACATGCAGACACACATGCAGACACATCACATACACACACAGACATACAACGATACCAACACAGACCCAGAGAGGAGTGGATGGGGGTCTGTGATGTAAATCAGAACTAACAACAACAGTTTGGTTAACACGGGTTCTGACCATCCTCCTGACAGAGTTCTGAGCTGCTGCTCATCACACACCAGAACTCCAGTCTTTTCAATCAGTTTTCTGTGTCCGGTGCTTTACTCTCCTGTTTTTGACTGTATGGTAGTTTGAGATGAATGTTATCTGTAAATAAATTATAATTTTTCACTTGAGTAATGCACCATGTTCCACCATGTCTGTAGGTGGAGAGCAAAGAGTATTGTTGTTTTATTGTTTATTGCCAAACGAAGAGCTGTTACTTTTACTTTCTGTTCTTCTTCTTTCTGAATATGTCTTCTTCTGCCAGAAACATTTCCCCCTCCATGCACACACACCCGTGTGTGTGTGTGTGTGTGTGTGTGTGTGTGTGTGTCTGATTGAGGAACATTGCTGACTGTTGGTGGTGAAAAGTCCACTAACTCCTACAACTCTCGAGTAGTGGGATGTGATTAAAATCTCTTGACAGCAAAATGTATCGTTTAATTGGTATAATGCATTAAATATATACAGGATAAAATCATATTGTTAAGGGACTTTGAGATAACATATTTTTCACCAAACAAACATTTTTATTTTTATTTTTGTGAACTAATCTACATAAAAGTGCTGGAAACCATGAGGAGATTCCATCTTCCTCTGATTCAAAGTGATTTAAACACAAACGCCTCAGCAGCATCCATTGGTAATAATTACATGAAAGAAACACACACACACTCTCACACTTCTATCTTCATGAGGACCTTTGAACAGGCCTTCTTGTGTCTGTCCCAAAGTGAGGACCGGCCAAAACCTCCTCACTTTCCTAATGTCCTCACTCTGAAGGTCTAAAAACTAAATAGTCTTCATAAATATAGCTGTAGGAGTAC
The DNA here is from genome assembly GCA_023566465.1 of Cottus gobio. Lineage (NCBI taxonomy): Eukaryota > Metazoa > Chordata > Actinopteri > Perciformes > Cottidae > Cottus > Cottus gobio. Next base: position 25,228,324 of record CM042225.1, on the reverse strand, counting down.
ATTCACACACACACACACACACACACACACACACACACACACACACATTTTTAGCAAAGCACTCCAGGAAAACTACACATGGCACAGAGACAGCGGAGGAAACAGCAATAACTGATTTGCAACTCCTCATTTGTTTCCAGTCATAAAGTTATATATGTATATTTTTTTTCATAAGATGAAAATCAGTTGAAGCCCAAGGAAAAATGCTATGGAGAATAATGTTGAAGAGATGAATATTAAGACTTAGATATTACATGTATGTAATATTTATAGAATTACTCTTTCAAAAACAAATGAGTCAATGACAGACGCTAATTTAATTAACGTTTGTTTTATTTTAATTCACGGAATGGTATTTCATTAATTCTATATATTTGTATCCTATGATGCCAGTATTTTGATACTGTCTTCTTCTTACACTACTGATTCATATCCCAACAAACATAAGATGTGATTGCCATAATTAAATATAAAAAGGGTAATTTTCATCTACAGCTGTCAAAAGTACGTCCTCGTGTACAAACACTGACACATCAATCATGCACAAGCAACATGCACACAGCAACATGCACACAGCAACATGCACACAGCAACATGCACAAGCAACATGCACACATCAACATGCACACAGCAACATGCACAAGCAACATGCACACAGAAACATGCACACAGCAACATGCACACAGCAACATGCACACAGCAACATGCACAAGCAACATGCACACAGAAACATGCACACAGCAACATGCACACAGAAACATGCACACAGCAACATGCACACAGCAACATGCACACAGCAACATGCACACAGCAACATGCACACAGAAACATGCACACAGCAACATGCACACAGCAACATGCACACAGAAACATGCACACAGAAACATGCACACAGCAACATGCACACAGAAACATGCACACAGCAACATGCACACAGCAACATGCACACAGCAACATGCACACAGCAACATGCACACAGCAACATGCACACAGCAACATGCACACAGCAACATGCACAAGCAACATGCACACATCAACATGCACACAGCAACATGCACAAGCAACATGCACACAGAAACATGCACACAGCAACATGCACACAGCAACATGCACACAGCAACATGCACAAGCAACATGCACACAGCAACATGCACACAGCAACATGCACACAGAAACATGCACACAGAAACATGCACACAGCAACATGCACACAGAAACATGCACACAGCAACATGCACACAGCAACATGCACAAGCAACATGCACACAGAAACATGCACACAGAAACATGCACACAGAAACATGCACACAGAAACATGCACACAGAAACATGCACACAGCAACATGCACACAGCAACATGCACAAGCAACATGCACACAGAAACATGCACACAGCAACATGCACACAGCAACATGCACACAGCAACATGCACACAGCAACATGCACACAGCAACATGCACACAGAAACATGCACACAGAAACATGCACACAGCAACATGCACACAGAAACATGCACACAGCAACATGCACACAGCAACATGCACAAGCAACATGCACACAGAAACATGCACACAGCAACATGCACACAGCAACATGCACACAGCAACATGCACAAGCAACATGCACACAGCAACATGCACACAGCAACATGCACACAGAAACATGCACACAGAAACATGCACACAGCAACATGCACACATAAACATGCACACAGCAACATGCACACAGCAACATGCACAAGCAACATGCACACAGAAACATGCACACAGCAACATGCACACAGCAACATGCACAAGCAACATGCACACAGAAACATGCACACAGCAACATGCACACAGCAACATGCACACAGCAACATGCACAAGCAACATGCACACAGAAACATGCACACAGCAACATGCACACAGAAACATGCACACAGCAACATGCACACAGAAACATGCACACAGCAACATGCACACAGCAACATGCACACAGCAACATGCATGCAGCCACTCTCCCAGTGACCTCAGCATATGCAGCGTGCCTTCAAAGCAACATTAGACATGAGCGGGTGGAGAGGGACCGGGGGGGTGTGGGGTGTGGGGGGTGTGGGGGGTGTGGGTGGCGTGAAGGGATCAAGTGTGCTCTACAAATTATATATAACTACTTGTACAATTACGAGTCTATATTACTAACTGCAGTCTGTCACAACAGCGACGGCTCAACAAGAAGAGAGGACTGGAGACAAGGAGAGAAGAGAGGAGACAAGGAGAGGAGAGAGGACTGGAGACAAGGGGAGAGGAGAGGAGACAAGGAGAGAGGAGAGGAGACAAGGAGAGAGGAGAGGAGACAAGGAGAGAAGAGAGGAGACAAGGAGAGGAGAGAGGACTGGAGACAAGGAGAGAGGTTTTTGGTTTTCAAAGTCCCTTTATTGGACCATTTTCAGATAAGATTCACAAACACAGAAAAAAATCAACATACAAAATACAGGACAAAGAAAAAAACAAAACATACAAAAAAAAACACAACAACACTATCAAACAACTATGTGCTTCCTCCAAATCAAAACCCAACCACCAACTCCCCCCCCTCCCCCACAGAGCACAACACTCCCCCTACAGCCCACACACAACTGAACACCAGCAAATTGTCCGTCATCTGGTAGTAAGAATGTTCCACCCTCAATCGGGCCTTGACCAGTCCTTCCAGAACCGGCACTGGCTCTACACTACCGGCTCCCTGAGCCCGGTTCCTGCGTGTTAGCCAGATGGCCAACTTTGCCGTTGCAAACAAAAAGTTCAGTAGAATGTGAACAGTCTTTTTTTGCTTTGTGTATTTTGGACCAAAAATGAACAATTCCAAAGAAAAACCTCTCCAAAACCCTGAACCCACTTTTTAAGAATCTCTAGCAGATCTGCCAGCCGAGGACATTGAATAAACAAATGTTCTAGTGTTTCCACCTGAAGGCAAAAAATACATCCCTCCCCTAGCTCGGGATCAAGGTGCGCTCTGTGAGAGGAGAGGAGACAAGGAGAGAGGAGAGGAGACAAGGAGAGAGGAGAGGACTGGAGACAAGGAGAGAGGAGAGGAGACAAGGAGAGAAGAGAGGAGACAAGGAGAGGAGAGAGGACTGGAGACAAGGAGAGAGGAGAGGAGACAAGGAGAGAAGAGAGGAGACAAGGAGAGGAGAGAGGACTGGAGACAAGGAGAGAGGAGAGGAGACAAGGAGAGAAGAGAGGAGACAAGGAGAGGAGAGAGGACTGGAGACAAGGAGAGAGGAGAGGAGACAAGGAGAGGAGAGAGGACTGGAGACAAGGAGAGAGGAGAGGAGACAAGGAGAGAGGAGAGGAGACAAGGAGAGAGGAGAGGAGACAAGGAGAGAAGAGAGGAGACAAGGAGAGGAGAGAGGACTGGAGACAAGGAGAGAGGAGAGGAGACAAGGAGAGAAGAGAGGAGACAAGGAGAGGAGAGAGGACTGGAGACAAGGAGAGAAGAGAGGAGACAAGGAGAGGAGAGAGGACTGGAGACAAGGAGAGAGGAGAGGAGACAAGGAGAGGAGAGAGGACTGGAGACAAGGAGAGAGGAGAGGAGACAAGGAGAGGAGAGAGGACTGGAGACAAGGAGAGAGGAGAGGAGACAAGGAGAGAAGAGAGGAATGGAGACAAAGAGGTTTCAAAGTCCCTTTATTAGACCATTCTCATATAAGATTCACAAAACCAGAAAAAACACCAACATACAAAAATACAGGACAAAGAGAAAAAAAAAACAGAACACAAAAACAAACCATACAAAAAACCAACAACACTATCAAACAACTATGTGCTTCTTCCAAATCAAAACCCAACCACCAACTCCCCCCCCTCCCCCACAGAGCACAACACTCCCCCTACAGCCCACACACAACTGAACACCAGCAAATTGTCCGTCATCTGGTAGTAAGAATGTTCCACCCTCAATCGGGCCTTGACCAGTCCTTCCAGAACCGGCACTGGCTCTACACTACCGGCTCCCTGAGCCCGGTTCCTGCGTGTTAGCCAGATGGCCAACTTTGCCGTTGCAAACAAAAAGTTCAGTAGAATGTGAACAGTCTTTTTTTTCTTTGTGTATTTTGGACCAAAAATGAACAATTCCAAAGAAAAAACCTCTCCAAAACCCTGAACCCACTTTTTAAGAATCTCTAGCAGATCTGCCAGCCGAGGACATTGAATAAACAAATGTTCTAGTGTTTCCACCTGAAGGCAAAAAATACATCCCTCCCCTAGCTCGGGATCAAGGTGCGCTCTGTATCTGTTCGTGGCTATAGCCCCATGCACAATCCTCCATTGAAGGTCTGCTGCCCACTTTTCAACGGGCAGTTTGTACAGGGAACGCCAACTGCCTTTCGGGGAAGCGTCTGAACCAAAAAACTCAGTCCACCTCGACTCCTTCAGCACAGCCAAAGACCGCAGGTTCAGGACCTTTATGCAGGTATAATAAAGTGCTTTCTTCCCTGCATCTTTAAACTTGCCCAGGTGAGGGGTTGAAAAAGACAGTAGCTGGCCTGCTTCCTCCCTCCATTCCCCCACAGATGGGGTGATGGTCAGAGAGGGGAAACTGTACTCCCACCCCTCACTCCACTGATCACACAGGGTCCGATTCTCTACCAGAGTTCGTTGATGTTGCTTTAGGGTAGCACAAACCTCATTCACCACCCTGTTGATCAGCCTAATGGAGGTGATGTTGCTACTCACTCTTAGGACGTCAACAGATGTGGCAGTCATCTTCATCAGGTGTCCCAGTTTAGTACACCCAGCCCCTCTAAGACTGGATCGCAGGCTGGCAGACTGTAGAGTTTGAGTCCTTAAAAAGTTGTTGAAAAACAAAGGTTCTTCAAACAGCCACATCCCCGGAATTTCATTTGCATCACGAGAAAATTGTATTATCTGCCACGTCTGCAGCACAGAACTGTAAAACGCTGTCAGCCCAATGAGGTCCATCTCCTCAGTTTTTAGAAGGAAAAGCTGCTTGTCGTATCCCACTCGCCCAGCTCTCCTCAGCAGCAGTCGGGCTGTATCCAGCCAGCTAGGGCCACAGTTGTACAATAGTCTTTGCGAAGTCTTTATTCTAAAGGAGGCAATTTTAGACTGGATATCCACCAGCCCCTGGCCCCCTTCAGCTACAGGCAGGTAGAGCACTGCTGCCCGAACCCAGTGCCGCCCCGACCAGAAAAAATCAACGATGGTCCTCTGAACGTCCTCCATCAGGCCTCTTGGTGGCACAATAGCAATGAGCTTATGCCAAAGGGTCGAGGCAACCAAATTATTGGCAACCAGAACTCTTCCCCTATACGAGAGCTGGGGTAGCAACCATTGCCATTTAGACAACCGAGCGCACACCTTCTCCTTCACTCCCTCCCAGTTCTTCTTGACAAACCCCTCAGAACCCAAAAACACTCCCAAAACTTTTATCCCTTCTTTTCCCCACTCAAGTCCCCCTGGCAGACTGGGCACCGCTTTGTCTCTCCACTGACCTACTAACAAAGCTTCACTTTTGGCCCAATTCACCCTTGCGGATGTGGCCCTTTCATACAGAGAGAGAGCATCCTGTAGACTCTGAACGTCCTCCTGGCTGCAGACAAAAATATTTACATCATCTGCATAGGCTGAAACCACAAGCGGACGCTCAATGCTCGAGGACCCAGGCAGGACAAACCCGCTGAGTCGAGCCCTCATCCTGCACAGTAAAGGCTCGATTGCTAAGGTGTATAGCTGTCCCGAGATAGGGCAACCCTGTCTTATCCCCCTATTCACAGGAATGGGCCGGCTCAGCCCTGCACCTGTCTTCACCAAACACTGTGCCCCCTTGTACAACAAACCAACCCAAGACAGAAACCCATCACCAAAACCAAAGGCTTTAAGTGCAGAAACCAAGTACGAGTGATCCACCTTATCAAAAGCTTTTTCCTGGTCCAAAGAAACAATGCCAACATCAACGTCATACATTTTACACACATCAAGAATGTCCCGAACACTGAAAATATTGTCCATGATCGACCTATCTGGAACACATTATGTTTGGTCCGAGTGTATAATTAATTCCAGGACATTCTTCAATCTGTTGGATAATGCCCTGGAGAGTACCTTATAATCTGTACAGAGGAGGGAAACTGGGCGCCAGTTCTTAAGCAAAGCCAGATCTCCTTTTTTTGGCAGCAGTGATAACACCGCTCGCTGACAGGACACCGGAAGAAAACCTGTTCTAAACCCCTCCAGCATAACCTCATGAAGGTCTGGTCCAATAGTCTTCCAGAATTGTTTATAGAAATCTGTGGAGAGACCATCTATCCCCGGCGCCTTTCCTGTGGCCATCTGGTTGACCGCAGCTGTCAGCTCCTCCAGCGTTAGCTCGCAGTCCAAAGCAGCTCTCTCCTCCGGACTGAGCTGAGGAAGATCCTCCAGAAGCTCCTCACGACACTCCATGCTGCACTGTTGAGCCCCAAACAGGTCTGCATAAAACTCCCTCGCATGGCTCCTCATCTCACCCGGACTGGTGGTTACTCTGCCCCCTGGGATCTGAAGGCATGTCATTTGTTTCCTCTGTGCCAGCGATCTCTCCAGACCAAAAAAAAGGAGCTTGGGTCATCCATGTCCTTTAACTGGAGGAAACGACACCTGACCAGAGCTCCCTTCACCCTCTCGTTCAGAAAAGAGCTCAATTCCATTTTTTTCTTTTTCAACAAGTGCCCTAAAGAAGGGTCAGAGTCTCTATTTAAAACCTCCTCAATACCTCTAATGTTGGCTTTAAGTTCCATTACAACTGCATTGATCTTAGCAGTGGAATGGGAGGTGTACTGTTGACAAAAAACCCGAACTTGCACCTTGCCAACGTCCCACCACTGCGTCAAAGACTTAAAATCTGCTTTTTTATTTTTCCAGCACTTCCAAAAGTGCTCAAATGTGTGACAGAACATGCTGTCTTGTAAAAGTTTGTTATTAAAATGCCAGTAGGACGTAATCCTCTTACCTGGCGAGATGATCAAATCTATAAAAACACAGTGATGATCCGTGAAACCAACAGGAGTTATCCTACTATGGACTAGTCTAGAGTTAAGATTTTTTGAAATATAAATCCTGTCGAGTCTGGCTGCACTCACCCTATTATTAATGACCCTCACCCAAGTGTACTGTCGCGATTGTGGATGTTTAACCCTCCATGTATCTACCAAATCCAGCTGCTTAATGGTGCTGTTCAAGCTCTGAGCTGAAAGTGGGTGAGGTTCCTCGCCTATCCTGTCCACAGTGAAATCAGGAGTACAGTTAAAATCCCCACCAACAATCACCTGCTCCTGATGGTACTTACTTAATTCGTTTTTTAACTGAGTGAAAAAAGTCACTCTTTCTGATCCCTGATTAGGGGCATATACATTAACAAAACAAACCACAGAACTCTCTATCTCTGCCCTGACAACCAGCAGGCGTCCCTTTACTACTTCTGTGGATGATATAATGTTTGCATTTGCAGCTGCCTTAAACAGAACAGCAACCCCTGCGCTAACGTTTGTGCCATGGCTAAGAGCATGGGGACCCTCCCACCATATACCCCATTCTGTCTCAACTGCTGGATCAGAATGTGTTTCCTGCAAAAACAACACATCTATCTTTTTCTGACTAGAGACCTCAGAGATTAAAGCCCTCTTGTGCCCATCTCTCCCACCATTGATATTAAGAGATCCTATTTTAAGGCTCCTCATAGAAAAGTCAGAAAAGAGAAACAGACAAGTTGAAACAAGCACAGAACAATACAAAGAGGACTGGAGACAAAGAGAGAGGAGAGGAGACAAGGAGAGAGGAGAGGAGACAAAGAGAGAGGAGAGAACATGGCAGAACAGATTGATTTGTACAGGTCTCGGATTATTTATAGTTATAGAAAAGCTGCTAAACATGACATGCATTGAAAAGTAACCATATTTAGTCCCCTAGTTATGCCCCCTGGTCCCTGTCAGTGACCAGTATGTACCCAGTGTAGCCAGATGTACCCAGGTCCGCATAGGGAGAAGGAGTTGGGATGGAGGGCTGGGTCAAACAAACTGTCCCGAAGAACTGTTACAGAACAATACAAAGAGGACTGGAGACAAAGAGAGAGGAGAGGAGACAAGGAGAGAAGAGAGGACTGGAGACAAAGAGAGAGGAGAGGAGACAAGGAGAGAGGAGAGGAGACAAGGAGAGAGGAGAGGAGACAAAGAGAGAGGAGAGGAGACAAGGAGAGAGGAGAGGACTGGAGACAAGGAGAGAGGAGAGGAGACAAGGAGAGAGGAGAGGAGACAAAGAGAGAGGAGAGGAGACAAGGAGAGAGGAGAGGAGACAAAGAGAGAGGAGAGGAGACAAGGTTTGGTTTTAAAAATTCCTTTATTCCACTATTACAGTGAAAACAGAAACCACTCTAAAACATCACTTAAAGACAAACAAACAAATAATACTCAAACAAACAAACAAACAAAATTCCACAGAACAAGGACAACAATCAGTAGTTCAGCACCAGCTCTCCACCATCACCAACTGCGCATAAACAGCTCCCCGTAGTCCATCTACCCCTGAAAGCCTGTATATTGTCCATTGCCGTGTAATAGGCGTGTTCTAGCCTGAGTCGGGCTTTCACCAGTCCCTTCATGACTTGCACCGGGTCCTCACAACCAGAACCCCCGGCCCGATTCTTACGCGTCAGCCAGATGGCTAGCTTGGCAGAACCGGACAAAAAGTTCACCAGCGTGAGGACAGCCTTCTTTTTCGCGGAATATTTTGGCCCGAAAATGAATAAATACAAAGAAAAACTCTCTCCAAGACCCTGAAACCACACTTTCAAAAATTCAAACAGTACTGAGAGCCGAGGACACTGAGCAAACAAGTGCTCCAGGGTCTCCGCCTGACCACAGAAATAGCAAATAGGCCAAAGTACTCGGTCCAACTCGACTCCTTCAACCCTGCCAGAGAGCGCAAGTTCACAACTTTTACGCAAATTTCGTAAATTGCCTTTTTCCCCGCTGCCTGAAAACTGTCCAGGTGAGGGGTCGTGAAAGTCAGCAGCTTATTTCCCCCCTCCTGCCAGTCCCCCACCGCTGGGGCGATGAGCAGAGTGGGGGGGGTGTAATCACTTTCCCAGACCTCCTTCACTATCCTGTCAATCAACCTGACAGACGCGATGTTGATGCTCTGCCTGAAGGCGACCACGGCTGATGCCGTTGATGACATCCTCACCAAATGTCCCAGTTTGGTACAGCCGACTTCTCTTAACAGCGTTCGCAGGCTGGCAGACTGCAGCGTTTGAGTCCTTATGAACCTGTTGAAGAACAGAGGTTCCTCCAGCAACCACACGCCTGGAGCCTCGTTGGGTTCACGTGACATGTTAAACACTTGCCAGGCCTGCAGGACAGAACTGTAGAACGACGTCAGTCCAGCCAAGTCCACTTCCTCAGGTTGTAGGAGAAAGAGCTGTTTGTCGTATCCCAGCCGCCCAGCCCTCCTCAGCAGCAGTCGAGCAGTGTCCATCCAGCTGGGGCCGTAGTCATAAAGCAGCTTCTGTGCAGTCCGCAGTCTGAAAGAGAGGACCCTGGACTGGATATCAATGAGGCCCTGCCCCCCCCTCTGCCACAGGCAGATAGAGAGCTGCTGCACGAATCCAATGCCGACCAGACCAGAAGAAGTCCACAACACACCTCTGTACTGCTGCTATGAGGCCTCCTGGTGGTACCAGCGCGATGAGTCTGTAACAAGTCACCCTCCGACTTACGTTAAGGGGAAATGCACAACGCAAAATTAAAAGGAAATGGGCGGATCAGCTGTTAATAATAGCCTTAAATAGCTGCCACTGGTCTATGTAGCACCTTTAACATGACCTACGCTTGGCCAAACAAAGAAGAAAAAACAATCATAACGCCAAACAGTCCGGAAACGTGACGAGTCGCCGCGTTCACCTGCCCCGCGCTACCTCACCGCAGTCTCCTTAGCAGCTGGCCCAGTGATCCGGCTCCAGCGCAGTCTCTCGTTCGTAATCCACTTATCCCAATTCGGTTACCAGATTCCCGTACGGAGCAATCGCCAGGTTACGCCGTCCTGAGGCCTCTAATCGCGCTGACCGCTTCGCCGCCGTGCGCTCCTCCGACGTCGGACTCCTCACAAACAAAAACAACCCCTCGCGTCACTTCCCCCCAGTCCCATTTTATACACAAACGGCAAATAAAAACAATAACAATAACAGAAGATCCAATTTAAACCGGTGTTCCCTCAGGCCGCCGATAATAACTTAACAGTACGGCAAGCAAAGTGTAAAGGAAAATAAACAAACATGTTTTTACCTTCACCTGTGCCATAAACAGAGACAGACATATGTGATCATTACAAGTCTGTGCCACAGAGTCGAGGCAACCAAGTTGTTAGCAACCAGGACTCTCCCCCTAAAGGACAGCTGGGGCAGTAACCATCTCCACTTAGAGAAACGGACACACACCTTCCCCTCAACTCCCTCCTAGTTATTTTTCTGATAGTCCTCAGAACCCAAGAACACACCCAGCACCTTCAATCCCTCTTTCCCCCACTGAAGACCTCCGGGCAGGTGAGGCACCACCTGCTGCATCCACCGTCCTACCAATAAGGCCTCCGACTTCTCCCAATTCACCCGTGCTGAAGAGGCATTCTCATAGAGTGACAAGGTATCCTGCAGCAAACCAACATCACCCTGATGCCTGATGAAAACGTTTGCATCATCAGCATATGCTGACACAGTGAGAGGACGACAAAGACTAGAGGACCCTGGCAGTGACAGACCACTGAGCCGACTCCTCAACCTGCATAACAAGGGTTCAAAGGCAAGGCTGTAAAGCTGCCCTGAAATAGGACAACCCTGCCTTATCCCCCGTCGTACAGGGATCACCATGCATTCTGCGCCGCTGTACAACAAACCCACCCAAGCTAGAAACACTTCACCAAACCCAAAAGCCCTAAGTGAAGAAAACAGATAGGAGTGGTCCACCCTGTCAAAGGCCTTTTCCTGATCCAGGGAGACAATGCCAACATCTACATCGTGAAATTTACACACATCCAGCACATCACGAATAAGACAAATATTGCCATGATTGTTCGACCCAGGATACAGTATGTCTGGTCACTATTTACAATTGATCCCAAGTAGTCTCTGAGTCTGTTGGACAAGGCTCTAGAGAGCACCTTGTAGTCCGTGCAAAGCAGGGCCACTGGTCTCCAGTTCTTGAGGAGAGCCAAATCGCCCTTCTTAGGCAGCAAGGAGAGTACTGCTCGTTTGCAGGAAACAGGAAGCGATCCTGTCCTAAAGCATTCCATCAGGACACCATGGAAGTCAGGACCGATGGTATTCCAGAAACACTTCACAAAGTCCGTGGAGAGGCCATCGATTCCCGGAGTTCTTCCCAAGGTCATCTGGCCCACCGCAACCGTCAGCTCCTCCAGCGTCAGCTCCCCGTCCAGCGCAGCCCTCTCCTCTGGGCTGAGACGTGGAAGCCCCTCCAGGAGCTCCTTACGGCTCTCTTGGCAGCATTGTTCTTCCCCAAACAGCGTGGTGTAAAAATCCATGGCATTGGTCCTCATCTCCTTTTGGTCCGTGGTTACCCTGCCTCCCGGGAGCTTCAGACAGGTCATTTGTTTCCTCTGTGCAGTTGATCTCTCCAAATTGAAAAATAAATAGGTTGGGCCATCCATGTCTTTCACCTGGAGAAACCGAGCCCTAACCAGAGCTCCCTTCGCTCTCTCCTGTAGGAAAGAGCTCAACTCTGTCCTCTTGTCCCTTAGTAGCTGGCCCACTCTGGGATCTGGCACTCTCTGCAAACTTTCCTCAATGTCCTTTATGTTAGCTTCGAGGTCTTTAACTGCAGACTTTATAACTGCGGTGGCGTTTGCGGTGTACTGTTGGCAGAACACACGTATCTGTGCCTTACCAACCTCCCACCATTGCTTCAGAGAGCTGAAACGAGCTTTTTCAGCTTGCCACTGCTGCCAAAGAACCTCAAAACCCTGACAAAAAGTGCTGTCGTGCAGAAGTGTGTTATTAAAATGCCAGTAGGAGTTAACCCTTACACCTGGGGAGGTTATCAAAACTAAACTGACGAGATGGTGATCGGTAAACCCAACCGGACTGATGGTGCAATTTGTTATACTGGAGCTGAGGCAGTCCGAGATGTAAATCCTGTCCAGCCTAGCTGCACCTGTCATCACTCACCCTCACCCAAGTGTACTGCCTAGCGTGCGGATGTTTCACTCGCCAGGTGTCCAACATATGTAATTGAGTGATGACGTTAAGGAGCGTGTGAGCTGACTGTGGGTGTGGTTCCTCACTGTTTCTATCTACGGTGAAGTCCAGCGTGCAGTTAAAATCCCCCCCAATGATCAGCTGCTCCTGCTGGCAGCTCTTCAGCTCATTTAGCAGCAAAGTAAAAAACCGTGCTCTAACTGGCCCCTTATTGGGTGCATAAATATTAACAAAACAATACACTGAGCCCTCTATATCTGCCCTCACCACCAGCAGACGGCCCTTCACCACCTCCATGACCGTCAGGACTTTCGCATTCACTGCTTTTCTAATTAGCACGGCTACTCCAGCACTGAGGTTGGTGCAGTGGCTCAGGGTGCATGAGCCATCCCACCATAACCCCCAGTCGACCTCATCCATGCAACAAGAGGATGTCCAACTTTTTCTGGTTTATAACTTCCATTAATGATGCTCTTTTGAGCCTATCCCTCCCACCATTGATGTTTAAAGACCCTAGATGTAAGTGCTGCATTGCAAGGTCAGAGGAGAAAAGGAGACAGGACAAGACCAGTAGTAAGCAGCCAATAGAGTAACCCGTGTTGCACATGATCATCTTTCCTTAGTCGTAACCTTTTTACCCTGTTTGCCTTTCTTTACCTTCCTCAGAATTGTGAGGTGTTTTTTCAAACGGTAACGTTTCCGTTCGTCCAACAGATCATAACCCACCTCTTTCTTCACCGCCCCAACAGACCGAATGAACTTTTCAATGTCATCAAAGTGATCACTCACATTTGCAGTTTTGTTGAAAGGTTCATCCAAAAATGTGTTGATCTCCTCTAACGAATACCGATCAGCACCTTTAAGGCCTGCTCCCACATAGGATGAAGCCTCTGATCCACTCCCATAATCCATGTCCTCTACTCCAGTAGACAGCTGGCTGTTGGACACCTCCCCTTCACCCTGCTCCTCCTCTACGGCTCTGTTGCTAGCTCCCCCTGCAGAAACTGATGCTGCCTCCTCACAGCCTAACTGTGGTACTGCTTCAGGACCACAAGCAATGAGGTTCTGAACCACAGAAACCTCCTGGCTGCAAGACTGGCCCTGATCCTCCTTATTGACCCTGTTAACTTCAGAACCGGCACAGCTAACCGCACCCACATCCCCACCCATGAGACCAGCCCTGTCCACAGGACCAGCCGCGTCCACAGGACCAGCAGCCTGGTCCTGTGGACGCGGCCTCCGTAAGCCTCCATAATACCCGCGTCCACAGCGAGCTTCTCCGCGCTCTTCTGCTGCGTTCGCGGGCATGCAAAGCGCTTATGTCCCGCCTGCCCACACTCAAAACACTTAATCTGCCCCGAGCTCGCGTACACCATGTATAACCCTTCCCCGTGCCTCACCTTGAAGGACACCTCTAGTGACTGTGTGGGTGACTCTAAAAACATAAAGACCTGGCGTCTGAGGGACAGGACGTGTCTCAGCTTGGGGTCTTTACAACCCAGACTCACAGCTTTGAACCCGCTAGCAAACTTTCCGAACCTGCGCAGCTCTTTCTCCAGCAGGTCGTTAGGAATAAAAGGCAGAACACCGGAGACGGTGATGCGCGTTGAGGGCGTTGACAGCGGAGAGACCTGCATGAACAGGTCTCTGATAAACACGCCACTTTCTATTAGTTTATGCACACAAGCCTTGCTGCTCACGAACACGCCTTATTCATTCTGGAGGCGAAGGAGAGATGGTCGTGTCCCACCTACTCTCCTACCGCCAGCAGCACCTCCACCGACACGCTGCTGTCAGGGGGAACCAGCCGGACTCCCTGCCGGATTGACGGCCGCGACGTCTCCGAGGACGCCGTGGCCCCAAACACACCAAACACACCAGTAAAGCTCTCTCTCTCTTACCTGATCATGTGCGTAAAGAGGAACAGAAGAACCAAAGCAGTGACAAACCAATAATCCAAGCTCCACGCCAGAACTCACATCCACCACTCACACGCAACCGGAAACGGAAACGGGGAGAGAGAGAGGAGAGGAGAGAGGAGACAGGAGAGGAGAGAAGGAGAGAGGAGAGGAGACAAGGAGAGAGGAGAAGAGACAAGGAGAGAGGAGAGGAGACAAGGAGAGAGGAGAGGAGAGAAGGAGAGAAGAGAGGAGACAAGGAGAGAGGAGAGAACATGGCAGAACAGATTGATTTGTACAGGTCTCGGATTATTTATAGTTATAGAAAAGCTGCTAAACATGACATGCATTGAAAAGTAACCATATTTAGTCCCCTAGTTATGCCCCCTGGTCCCTGTCAGTGACCAGTATGTACCCAGATGTACCCAGGTCCGCATAGGGAGAAGGAGTTGGGATGGAGGGCTGGGTCAAACAAACCGCCCCGAAGAACTGTTTTCCTTTAGGGTCCCTATGACAGCCAGTAATAAGGTGGAACAAATCAATATGGGGCACTGAATTTGATAGTTTACCGTTCATCAGACTACAGATGAGATATAGCTTGATAGGGCCCCTGTGGACCCTATGTGCCCCCTGTGGCCCCACAGTGCCCCCCGTGGCCCCACAGTGCCCCCCGTGGCCCTGCTGTAACCCCCGTGGCCTCCCTCCATGTCTAGAGGATCTTCAGGAAACCCCCACAGCCCCAAACCTCTAAGAGACAGAGGAGAACAATCTTCACATTTGTGACTGTGCCACCATGGGTCAGTGATTAGCTGGTCTGTCTTTCAATATCGGTGGTTCGATCCCCGGCTCTACTAGTCTATGTCGATGTGTCCTTGAGCAAGACACTTAACCCTCATTGCTCACCGTTGCTGTGTCTACGGTCTACTGTATATCATGTACAGTGGGTACGGAAAGTATTCAGACCCCTTTAGATTTTTCACTCTTTGTTTCATTGCAGCCATTTGCTAAAATCAAAAAAGTTAATTTTATTTCTCATTAATGTACACTCAGCACCCCATCTTGACAGAAAAAAACAGAAATGTAGAAATTTTTGCAAATTTATTAAAAAAGAAAAACTGAAATATCACATGGTCATAAGTATTCAGACCCTTTGCTCAGTATTGAGTAGAAGCACCCTTTTGAGCTAGTACAGCCATGAGTCTTCTTGGGAATGATGCAACAAGTTTGTCACACCTGGATTTGGGGATCCTCTGCCATTCTTCCTTGCAGATCCTCTCCAGTTCCGTCAGGTTGGATGGTGAACGTTGGTGGACAGCCATTTTCAGGTCTCTCCAGAGATGCTCAATTGGGTTTAGGTCAGGGCTCTGGCTGGGCCAGTCAAGAATGGTCACAGAGTTGTTCCGAAGCCACTCCTTTGTTATTTTAGCTGTGTGCTTAGGGTCATTGTCTTGTTGGAAGGTGAACCTTCGGCCCAGTCTGAGGTCCAGAGCACTCTGGAAGAGGTTTTCTTCCAGGATATCTCTGTACTTGGCCGCATTCATCTTTCCTTCAATTGCAACCAGTCGTCCTGTCCCTGCAGCTGAAAAACACCCCCACAGCATGATGCTGCCACCACCATGTTTCACTGTTGGGATTGTATTGGGCAGGTGATGAGCAGTGCCTGGTTTTCTCCACACATACCTCTTAGAATTAACGCCAAAAAGTTCAATCTTGGTCTCATCAGACCAGAGAATCTTATTTCTCATAGTCTGGGAGTCCTTCATGTGTTTTTTGGCAAACTCTATGCGGGCTTTTATATGTCTTGCACTGAGGAGAGGCTTCCGTCGGGCCACTCTGCCATAAAGCCCCGACTGGTGGAGGGTTGCAGTGATAGTTGACTTTGTGGAACTTTCTCCCATCTCCCTACTGCATCTCTGGAGCTCAGCCACAGTGATCTTTGGGTTCTTCTTTACCTCTCTCACCAAGGCTCTTCTCCCACGATTGCTCAGTTTGGCTGGACGGCCAAGTCTAGGAAGAGTTCTCGTCGTCCCAAACTTCTTCCATTTAAGGATTATGGAGGCCACTGTGCTTTTAGGAACCTTGAGTGCTGCAGAAATTCTTTTGTAACCTTGGCCAGATCTGTGCCTTGCCACAATTCTGTCTCTGAGCTCCTTGGGCAGTTCCTTCGACCTCATGATTCTCATTTGCTCTGACATGCACTGTGAGCTGTAAGGTCTTATATAGACAGGTGTGTGCCTTTCCTAATCAAGTCCAATCAGTTTATTTAAACACAGCTGGACTCCAATGAAGGAATAGAACCATCTCAAGAAGGATCAGAAGAAATGGACAGCATATGAGTTAAATATGAGTGTCACAGCAAAGGGTCTGAATACTTATGACCATGTGATATTTCAGTTTTTCTTTTTTAATAAATTTGCAAAAATTTCTACATTTCTGTTTTTTTCTGTCAAGATGGGGTGCTGAGTGTACATTAATGAGAAATAAAATGAACTTTTTTGATTTTAGCAAATGGCTGCAATGAAACAAAGAGTGAAAAATCTAAAGGGGTCTGAATACTTTCCGTACCCACTGTAAGTCACTTTGGATAAAAGCCTCAGCTAAATTAAATGTAATGATGCTGGAATTGAAACGTGTTTGCATTGTTATGTTTTAAATTGTTGAAATTAAATCAGGCTTTGAATGAAATATGAACAAACCCACCTGTAGAAACCTGCACAATATCTGAGGATTTTTTTGGAGGTCTTTTCAAGTGAAGTTTTGTGAAATTACAGACATTTTGAAAGTTACTACAAGCGAATAAAGTATAATATTTTGGGTTTGACAGGTTTTCTGAAATTGTATGTATCGGCCCCATCATGAGCATATAAAAAATATAAGAAAAAAATCAAATAGAAAACCCCAAAAATGTCAAATCCCTGCCTCACAAGTCAATATAAGTTAATTGTGTCATGTTTATAACACTATTACACAATAAATATAAACATAAACCATAAGAATGACTCAAAGTGACTCAAAATGACTCCCAAATTTACTCAAAATGCACCCCGAGTTTTGAAAAAATGCTGATTAAAAAAGTTAGGAACTAGCTATAAGGCTTGAGTTTTGGAATCCTTAGAACCTACAGAGTCCGCCAATACCAACAATTCCACTCCACACAACGCATCGCAAAGATATGCACAAGAATGTCATTTGTGTCAACCAAAGAATATGAAATTTGACTTACTTATGGCTGAACTATGAATATTCTAGGCCTTCCTGCAACCTCCTCACAGCTAAGGCCACGGAGCACCATGCTGCAGTTAAACGAGCACCGTTCAGGGACCACCGAGGACTGTGGGAACTTTCAAGCTTGAGCGGAGTTGACATGAATTCTCGACGTGTCTGAAGTAAAATAATTATCAGAAATACTTAACTTCACTCAATAAAAGCCAAACTTTGCACAGATACTCCAATATTGAGCTATTTTATATTTAAATAAAAAGTGTCCATTGATATGTGTAAAATAATACAAATTAACTTTTAGATTTTCTTTTTGAGAAATATATATATTTCTTTCTGTGTACTATCATAAACCAATATACCACTAACACATATATTGCCTTATTATCTATTTTCACACTGGTTTTCTGTATATTATAGCTTTTTAAAAATTTCAAATAGACCTTGTGAATGAGGAAATAATAAGGATTTAATATGAGATAAAAAGCATTCGAAAAATGTATGGGGTGCATAAGGTTAAATATGCAAGGAGAAAAAATTTAAATAAAGGAGAAATATCCAGTTGCAATAAGACAAAGTAGAGAAATAAACAGCTAACAGTGTATTTGGGATGTTGGGAAAATCTCAAAATTGACCCGAGGCTGAAAAACAACGTTTTGGCCTGTAGTCTCGAGTGCTCAAGGACCCAAAACTTATTTTCTGCTCTCTGTGCGTGTTCTAGCATACACATCCGTTTGCTAACTGTAAATCGTTGTGAAGGAGGGACCATGACAGAACAATGACAGCGTAAAGGCCACAAAGGTCACAAAGGTCACAGAGGTCACCAAGGTCACACACAAACTCACTGGCTCACCGAGTTGCATCTGCAAAAGGAAATGGCAGCTCGCCTCTTCCACTTCTACACCTGACCCCGCTCCCTTATGCCCACACAGACACTTCCTGATTCAGCACTAACACACACACACACACACACACACACACACACACACACTAAAAGAAGCAACCACAGTGTTAACAGGCAGGAGCGAGAGTGGGGAGGGAGGGTGGGAGGACAGATAAGGAGAGGGAAACACACCCTGTATAAATCACTCTTTCTGACAGGGTGAGGGTGAGGGGGGGAGAGAGAGCAGCAGATGAAGTGATAGAGAGTATCTCTTCCCCACATTATTCAGAGTTATGTAACATAGTGAAGCGTACTAGTAGGAGTCATTGTAAACAAACGCAGCCACACATATTTTTGCATTCACGCATCCACAACACAGACGAGCCACAGTGGTGGGCGTCCACTGTGCAAATGTGTTCTCCTTCTCTGTTCTCCACAAGCACGCACATTCACAAATATATATATATGACTATGTTGTATACACACATAAATATACACACAGGTTCCAGGCTTGCAGACATTTCAGGACCATGAGTGAAACCAATATGAGAGTGTGTGAAGAAGAATCGGAGGAGAGAGGAGGAAAAAAAAGAGGCAAGCTGCGACATAATAGATTGGAGATGATGTGTGAGGAAAAAAAGAGGGATGGAAAAGAGGGAGACATCAGCACAAAGGCAAGAACTAGAGATGAAGTACAATTAATAAGATAAAAATACATGAAATGTGGAGAAGGAAGGGCTATAAGGGAGGGATGGAGAGCGGAGGTCATGTCATCTGAGCCGGGACTGCAGATGGCATATCTACATATATATATATATATATATATATATATATATATATATGTATGTAGTCTATTCACAGTCCTCAATGCTGCGTTCACATCACGCTTTACTTGCATGAGTTTACTAGTGGTGTAATACTTTGTTACTATACTTAAGTCCTTTTTTTGGATATCTGTACTGTACTTTACTATTTACGTTTCTGTTGACTCTTATTTTTACTTCACTACATTTTGCAAAGAAAACTGATACTTTTACTCCGATACATTCCCCTTGAAACCTTCGTTACTCGCTACAAAATGAAATCTATCTTTAGAAAAAAATGTAATCATGAGACTAACATCAGGGATTGTGGTGGAACTCAGACTCCAGCAAGCAGGTTTGGCGAATCAGTGGTCCTAGCTTGAAGTTAAGTCATTGGTTAATCACGTTAAGCTAGCGAGCAACTACATGAGTAGAAACTCTACGATGACTGATCTCATGATGGGAGCAGAAATGGAAGCACCTGCTTTTCCCGCAACAAGCGATGGTGGTGATGAAGACCAACACCTGAGGCCTGATTTGCGAGAAATGTTTTCTTGAAAGATTCTTCGTACCGGATGAAGTGCTTTATGCACATGTATCGCATTATCTATATTCACAAGGGTTTTCTGTATGTTATAGCTTTTTGAATTTTTCAAATAGACCTTGTGAATGAGGAGATAGTCAGGATTTAGTGTGAGATAAAAAAAAAAACATTTGCAATTTTGGCTGGAAAGACGGATTGGCTCGTTTTGTTCCCCTGCAACTACAAATCTGTTTGCTGTTTCAGCACCGCGGAGAGCGCCATGAAAGTATCAATACACAGATATAGACCGTGAAAGAAGTGGACGTAGTCATCGTTCTGAAGCCTTGAGTTCAAAGATTTCGCCGTGACCATATCTGGATCATATCTGTGGAGTGACATAGAGACACCGTATACGTACAGCGACCTGTCAATCACCTTGAAGCCCCGCCCCTAAAGCATCCCCTGCTTTATGGTCTGTTTGACTCTAAATGAGCATAATGTACTAAATGAACATCATGCTGTATTGAAGAAGACTTGAAACTAGAGATTGAGACATAAACTCATGTTTACAATGTTTACTGAGGGAATACATCAAGAGAGAAGTAGAGTCATTTATATAGACTTCTATACAACCAGAGGAGTCGCCCCCTGGTGGTCAGGAGAGGGAATGCAGCTCTAAGACACTTCCACGTGGGCTTCACTGAGCAGAACCGGAGGTCGGGGCCTGTTCACTTCATTCTTTTACCACTAGGCAGAAAGTAAATCCCACTTCACCCCTGACAAAAGTGTGTACACTTAAAATTAGCATCATGCTCCATCCTCTTGATTACATTAACTGCAGCAACACATATTGTGAGCAATATTTCAAAGAAACCCAACGAATATGCCAAGTCAATGCTGTATTGCAAAGTGTGTAGTTTGCCTCAAGCTCCTCCTCCACCTGCCTGGTGAGAACAAGATGGAGCTGACTCTCTCAATCCCCCCCCCCCCCCCCCCCCCCACGCACACACACACACACGATGCCCCGCTGGGGGAGGGAGGGAACTGTGGCAGAGCGGTCTGGGTCGAGACAGATTCAAGTCTTTATTGAAAGATCATATGGGATGACTGTGGAATCCCATTACTTGTTGATTAAGTATTGATCCCGAGCCGTCCAAGTATTAACAAGTAAGCTAATATGGGCCGACCCATGGGACCGGTGGCTTGGAGTGTGTGGTTGCTTTGCGCCTGTATAGGTTTGTGTGTGTGTGTGTGGGGGGGGGGGGGGACGACTGAATAAGAAATAGAGAGAGAGGGACAGAAGGAAAGATTGGGGGGGGGGGGGGTTGTGACAGGTTGAAAGATAGAGAGAGAAAGAAATTATCACAATAGAGGCGGACTTGGAAGAGAGAAGCGATTAAAGTTTGGAGAGAGTTGACCGCACCAAGGAAAAGGGGGTGAACTTATGTGTTAACGAGTCAAAAGAAGAAGGGAAGAGCGGGAATGGGGGGTTGGGGGGGGGGGGTGTGTGTGTGTGTGTGGGGGGGGGGTTAGGTGCTCTAGGCTTTGGTTGAAATGTCAAGCGCTTACTGCCGAGTGGAGATCAATTCCTTCATTACTCTCTGCTCCACCATTACCATCATCGTGTGGTATGTCTGCAGAGATGTCCCTCCCCTTCCCCCCCCATTACACACATGCAACCCACACTGATGATCAAGTGGAATCAGAAATCAGATACGTTTAGCTAAAGAGTAACATTTTAAATATGGCATTTGTTAGTGAAAATGAGAGTATGAGAGAATGTGTTTATGTTTTTATGTACCATTGAATCTTTGTATGTGTGTCTGCATAAAGTATGTTAGAATGAGCAACGTATTCTCATACAACAGTTCCTATAATATCTTACAAAGAGTTGTTATTTTCTTGACTAGACTTGGTTAGATCATGGTTTGGGTTTAAATAAGTATGCTTGTGACATAACTAATGTAGTACAATAAGGGTCAAATAAGTCGACGTTTCACGCGGGACACGAGCAGCGTCCTCCTGGGTGTCAGGAGGGTGTTTGTTTGACCCGTCCATCCCAACGTCCCCAACAGCATGTCCTCAGACAACAGTTTGGATGATATCTTAAAAAAATGGTACTTCTCATTTTCTTCAAGCTTTTTCTGCAAAAAAAAGAACACGTGGCAATGTCCCCTCGTTACATGGACACACAAGCGTAGACACGCTCAGGCAACAAGGAAAATATAATGTGTTCAAATGAGTATGTTTGTTATGTAACTTGCATAGTTAATGTTCAGTAACAGAAGTAAGGCGTAAAACTCATTGTTGACACGAGTAGCACCTCCTGGGTGTAAGTCACGTGTTTGACCCGTCCATCCAGCCCAATCCCCCCCGGTAGGGCCCCCCTACTCATTTCCTTAGAGGCATTAAGATATACGACATGATATATATATGATTGTTGTTACGGCAAGTACTTCTTGGTGGGACACAATCATTTGGGATTTTGGTCTATTCACAAGATTGGTTGACGATATAAAAATAAAGCTGGAAATAGTCTCAATGAATTCTTTTTTAAGTATAAAAAGGAACCTTTCTGTATATTATCTCCAAGAAAATACATACAGCATGCATCTAGTTTGAACATACACAGATCCCTGTTTGCATGTGTGTTTATCCTGAAATGCCAGAGCATGTATCCTTAAAGATTAATCTATAGAGACATATTTCAGTTGCTGGATGCACTTCATGTGAACTGAAGGAAACCGCTTTGTGTTTCTAAGCATCCTAATTTGCACATACGAGGAGAGTTTATGGAAGCTTGTAGAAACAAATTCAAAACAACCCAAAATACTAACTTTGTTATAATGATTGAATCAGCTAATTAAGGCAGTGATTCTACTTGCAGCTATTTTTTTTTCCCGAAGCGATCAAGTCTGATGGAGGAGTCCAGGTGGAGAGCAGCGAGGGGCCTGACTATTCACTGGTGTGAACTTTGTAAACCCCCCCATTCAGCCCTCAGGACCACACACTGTGAGCCCCTCGTACACCTCCATGTCCCCTCATGCCCAAAGGGGGAGGGGGGGCTTTGAACTTCAGGGCTGAGGACCTAAAGCCTGTGAACTTTGAATGCCGGTCTGATTGTGAACCCTGACCCAGAACTGGAGGGTGGAGGTTAGCGTAGCTCAGCCAATGGAGCGCGAGGTCACAAGTTTGAGTCCTGAAAGCCCCGAGGCCAAACAGAGGGGGAACTCTGAACTATTTGTTCTTCACTCTCACAATAATAAAATCACTCATTGTAGAAATCAAGATTTTTTGTAATTGAGAAAAAAAATACGTTTTTAAAAATGCAACTTAAATTCGGCCCATGACATTGTTTTAACCTTTCGGTGTCTGTAACAACACGAATAAAACCACGAGGCTTCCTGCTTCTTTTCTAAACAATATCTATAGCAGGTGGCATCGGGTGTGTCCCCTGACTTAACACAATATCAGTTTGATATCATTTAACCCTCCTATTACCTTCAAATTTACTAACATCTTTTACCCTTGGGGTCAATTTGACCCCAGCAACTTAAACCTTCAGAAAATTATTAGAGTTAATATTGTTTCCCAAGTTTGAGTGTCAGGTACTTTATGTTTGTTTGTTGACTACCTAAATAGCCCTTTAAATAAATAAAAATACACCCCCCCCCCTCCCCTGATACATCCAGAATATTCACGACTATGGCGAAATATGCAGATCACCATTAAAATCTCACTGATTGACCTTAAATTGGAAAGAGATATATTTTTGGTGTTTTAATGGCTTTATATTATGTCTAAGTACATATTTTTTATATCTATATTATTTGGAATGAAAAAAAAATTCTGTTATCAAGAATAGTAACATGGATTATGTTCGGGGGTCAATTTGACCCCCGGAAAAACAAACACAATTCATGTAAGGTTTATGTAAGGTTAGGGCCCTAAAACTTTCTGAAGATTATACAATTGTTTGTTATAGTGACCTCAATATCATCCAAAACAACCAGAACCAATGTGTGTAACATGTTGATATTTCTTATATGTTTTACAGTGAAAAACAGCTTGGGGTCAAATTGACCCCGAAGAACACCGATGCGTACAAGTTGTGTACAGGAAATTGAAAACATATCTTCTTGTTAATTTTATGTTTACCCAGTTGTCCCCAATAAATTAGGAAAAGTCATGAAATATGAAGCAAAAAAAGTATGTCTATTTAGAGACGTTAAACATTGAATGGGGTCAAATTGACCCCAAAGGTAATAGGAGGGTTAAAAAGAAAATATTTAGTATTTTTGATGAAATGTATCTATTGGAATCTACATAGAATATAAGCAGTCATCTGTGTATCTAGACTAAACCGTCGTAAAGTGTATTTCGTTATTTCCACGGCTTTCATATCACCTGCACTTCTCACATTTTCATCTTCTGTCTCCCAGCCACTGCAAATAATTCATTTTTCATTAAAGACTCATTAACTCTAAAATCCTTCAGTTTACTATCAAAGAGTACGCAAGAAAAGAGAGAGAGAGGGAGAGAGGGATGGAGTTTGTGTGTGTGTGTGAGAGAGAGAATGGAGTTGAAATATGAATCAAAACCATAAATAGATTGTGTGCTCTAATGTGATTGTCATCCTGCAGTTGCTCTTTGTCTGCAGAGAATGCAGAGCGATGAGTCCAATGAGAAAGAGAGAGATCAATGAAAGACAGAGAGAGGAGAGGGAGGGGTGGTGAGAGATGAGTGAAGACGGAGGGGGTGATGACCGGCTTTTCTGGATGTTGTGGATAAGCGAGTTTGTGTGTGTGTGTGTGTGTGAGAAAGTGAGAGCTTATGTATTACACTGTTTTCATATGCAGATCAGTCGGTGTTATCGTGCACCGTTCACAAGCTTTGGTCTATGTTTATTTATGTGAATATACAGTCCTGGATTAAAGCTCTGGTCTCACATAACACCCTCTCTGGCAGCCATGTTGGGAGGTTCTCTCCTGAGCGGGCAGGTTGTGTTGTGTTCAGAGCACTGGCCAGACCTTTTGTTGCAGTCTGCAGCTCCACTGTTGTTGTCTGTGGAGGGTTTGAGGGTGAGGAGAGCAGCTGCCATGAAGCTGCAGGATCCGGCTGTGCCTGCGGTCGGTATTGCGTTTTAATATCCTTTGGGTTCTTGTCACGCACATCCCTGATCGGTAGATGGGTGGCAAAGATCATCGCCGGCTGTACAGCCCTGTGCTGGACCGTGCACATCCCAGACCAGTGTGTGATGTCTGCGGTCAGGATGCTTTCTATTGCTCCTCTGTGAAGGCTCAACAAAGTTAGGACGTTATCTCCAGTGTGGAGATGTGTGTGAGATCTCCATGTGAGTAAACAGAGGCTGTTGTTGGAGACAAACAAGTCTCCGAAGTCAAAGCCACATATAGTTGGTCAGACCGACTCATCATACTGTGTCCGTGACCTGAACGTCATCCAGGTGCTGTCTCTCTTTTCATGTTCATCCTGATGTTGACATTGTTACACATGTGTGTTTACCGAGGTGTTAGTTCTAATGTTTGCCTGTGTGTGTGTGTGTGTGTGTGTGGCTGATTGACCGTGCCAGTGTTTGGCATTCGCCTCGACTTGCTGCCAGTCAATAAGGCGCCGCGATTAGTCAAATAGCCTCAGTGTTAGCTCCCCTCTCATTGACTTGATGAAGGTTTTAGTCCCGTTAAGAAGCTGACACACTTCATTACAGGGAACATTCCTCTATTGATTAAACCATTCCAAGGTCTGGCCTTTCTTTTCTCAGGAAGGATCTCCTCAAAAACAGCTGTGCTTCCCTCAAACAGGATGCACGTGCATATATATATATATATATATATTGATTGGGTGTGTATTGTAAATAATTTTAACGATAAAGGCTGAGGTGAGTTAGTAGCTTTTTAACTGAAGATAAGGCGAAACAGGAATAATAATAATAATAATGCATTTAATTTATTTAGCGCTTTTCAAAATACTGAAAGACACTTTACACAACATTTTAAAATCATCCTATAATCATCCTATAAGCTAAACAATAAAACGAATAAAATACATACAAAGAATATTGTGCCTGATTAACGAAACAGTTAAAGGTGTGCTGACTGTCAACAGAGAGCAGCTGTGAAACTGGAAATTCCTCAAATGAGAAAACCTCATTCAAAATCACAAATTTGTAACAAATAATTTGGCTCTATGAATACAAAGTGCACTGAAATAATGCTTTGAAAAACATGATTTTTAAACAACAAAAAAGACATTTGACGATGTGTTTATTGAACTATATTGAATTGTTTATATTTTGAATTTACATTTAACTATTTATAAATTAATTGTCTCATTTATTTATGTCATAGTCATATTTATATATTCCATGGGCTTATGTATTTAGTAATTTAACATTGAATGAATTAACAATCCATAAGTAAAACGGCAAGGTCTCTTCAGTAGGCCGCACACACAAAATACACTTCTGAGTTATATTTGCCACATCGGCTCTATATAACCCAACGACCTCCCAGTCATCAAAGTTTAAAAGGTGTTGCCTTGTGAAACTAATCACCTGTTTAACAAGCTGAGACAAGCTAAGCTAGGAGGCTACTTCATATCAGCCTCCAGTGCACACACACACACACACACATAAACACAAGTATACACACACATACACACACACACACACATACATACACACACACACACACAGACACATACACACACACACACACACACACACACACACACACACACACACACACACACACACACACAGACACACAGACATACACAAACTTATACACACATACACACACATTTGACGCACGTCCCATAATAACAACATGAATATAGAAAGATGGGAGTGGGGAGTGTGCATAGCAGATCATTCTTGCTGTATGAAAACTTTATCTCGGTATGTAAATGCTGAATGCAAGTTTTCAGAGGCAAGATTTATAGGAATGAAGAAAACAATATTGTCATTTTTGTATTAATGTGTTTGCAGTCTACCTTGTTCACATGCAGATGAGCTGGTGTGCCTCTGAAGTGTGTTCTCTCTTCTGTCAGCAGCTTTGAAGACCAACTGGAACTTTACTGGCACTGTGGTTTAGTTGCTGATACAGCTTCAGTGAGATCAATAACCATTTAGTGAATGATATGTTCATGCCAAATTTGATGTCTCTTACAAACGTAAATTAGAGCCTCCCCCCACCCCACCACCACCACCACCTACCTTTCAGCGGGATGCCACAGTTATAATGTATATTACAGTATTACAGTATGCAAATATGCTCTCGGTTCAGATACTATCACTAATGTGTGTGCACTTAAATATGTGTTCAGGGCAGATATTGAGTCTGTATCTGATAGATTCAAACTTAAGTCAAAGTAATTACGCCCACTGCAGAGTATGAGAAGGCTGTGTGTGCAGTGGACATGATCACGCTGTTTCTCCAAAAGTGGAATTAAACTAAATAGGGCTTATCAATATATATATATATATACAATTAGGTCCATAAATATTTGGACATTGACACATTTTTCATTATTTTGGCTCTGTACACCACAACAATGGAGTTGAAATGAAAAAATCAAGATGTGCTTTAAGTGCAGACTTTCAGCTTTAATTTGAGGGTATTTACATCCAAATCAGGTGAACGGTGTAGGAATTACAACAAATTCAAATGTGGCCACCCTCTTTTTAAGGGACCAAAAGTAATTGGACAAATTAATATAATCATAAATCTAATTGTCACTTTTAATACTTTGTTGAAAATCCTTTGCAGTCAATGACAGCCTGAAGTCTGGATTCCATAGACATCACCAGACGCTGGGTTTCGTCCCTGGTGATGCTCTGCCAGGCCTCTACTGCAACCGTCTTCAGTTCCTGCTGGTTCTTGGGGCATTTTCCCTTCAGTTTTGTCTTCAGCAAGTGAAATGCATGCTCAATTGGATTCAGGTCAGGTGATTGACTTGGCCATTGCAGAACATTCCACTTCTTTGCCTTAAAAAAACTCCTTGGTTGCTTTCGCAGTATGCTTCGGGTCATTGTCCATCTGCACTGTGAAGCGCCATCCAATGAGTTCTGAAGCATTTGGCTGAATATGAGCAGATAATATTGCCCGAAACACTTCCGAATTCATCCTGCTACTTTTGTCAGCAGTCACATCATCAATAAATACGAGGGAACCAGTTCCATTGGCAGCCATACATGCCCACGCCATAACACTACCTCCACCATGCTTCACTGATGAGGTGGTATGCTTTGGATCATGAGCAGTTCCTTTCCTTCTCCATACTCTTCTCTTCCCATCATTCTGGTACAAGTTTATCTTCGTCTCATCTGTCCATAGGATGTTCTTCCAGAACTGTACAGGCTCTTTTAGATGTTTTTTGGCAAACTCTAATCTGGTCTTCCTGTTTTTGAGGCTCACCAATGGTTTACATCTTGTGGTGAACCCTCTGTATTTACTCTGGTGAAGTCTTCACTTGATTTTCGACTTTGACACAGATACACCTACCTCCTGGAGAGTGTTCTTGATCTGGCCAACTGTTGTGAAGGGGTTTTTCTTCACCAGGGAAATGATTCTTCTGTCATCCACCACAGTTGTCTTCTGTGGTCTTCCAGGTCTTTTGGTGTAGCTGAGCTCACCAGTGCGTTCTTTCTTCTTAAGAATGTACCAAACAGTTGATTTGGCCACACCTAATGTGTCTGCTATCTCTCTGATGGTTTTGTTTTGATTTTTCAGCCTAATGATGGCTTGCTTCACTGATAGTGACAGCTCTTTGGACTTAATATTGAAAGTTGACCGCAACAGATTCCAAACACAAATACCACACCTGAAATGAACCCAAGACCCTTTTATCTACTCCTTGTAAATGAAATATCGAGGGAATTACACAAACCTGACCTTGAAACAGCTGAGCAGCCAATTGTCCAATTACTTTTGGTCCCTTAAAAAGAGGGTGGCCAATTTTGAATTTGTTGTAATTCCTACACCGTTCACCTGATTTGGATGTAAATACCCTCAAATTAAAGCTGAAAGTCTGCACTTAAAGCACATCTTGATTTTTTCATTTCAACTCCATTGTTGTGGTGTACAGAGCCAAAATAATGAAAAATGTGTCAATGTCCAAATATTTATGGACCTAACTGTATATATAATCTTTATTACAATAACATCTGATAGTCAGATATGTTATTCATATTTGTCTCACCAAACATACCTGGAATAAAGATCTCATAAAACAGACCTGGAATAAAGGTTGCGTCTAGTTTTTAATGCAGGCAACTGACTGGCAGCACGCTGAACAACTGCAGCTTGAACTCCATCGTTCCGTGTTCACTTCTGCATCTCAGATTGCCCAAACAGAGAATCTGTATGTATGAATTGACTTGTATCTGCAACTGCTGAGTTGATTTGTTAGCTTTCATAACTTCACCAAATCAAGCTTTGTCAATGGACCTCTGAGACAGTCAAGGTGTTCACTAATGTGGTCTGCTTGCTGGTGGAGGGCGTCTCAGGAGCCATTTTCCTCCTTGTTGATGTCAGCTCTCCATAGTTTTTAAAGGTGGTGTACATGCGTTCTCTGAAACAGTGACAGAAAGACATTTTGTAAGCATAACAACTTTAGCTAGCCCCACTTGCTACACACACTTGCATCTCCAACTCCGACACGTTTCAAATTGTAATGCTGCGCTCTCGCGGCTCCTGTCAATCCTACGGTGTGGTGGCTAAGCTAACTTAATGTTAGCTAGCCATGAGAGCGCAGCATTACGTTAGCTAACTTAACTTAAGCTAACTTAATGTTAGCTAGCTGCGAGAGCGCAGCATTACATTATCTAACTTAACTTAAGCTGACTTAACATTAGCTTAACTCAAGTTAAGTTAGCTAACGTTAGCCAACTAGTGCTGTCAACTGTCAACACTTCCTCAACTCATGGGATTAATCTTAATTTACCTTAATGTGTTTCCTGAAGTAGGATGGTGTGTTTTTAAATGCCAATATTTCAGTAGCTTTAGGTAAGCATAAGAGGCACTTCATCAGGTATGAAGAATCTTTAAAGAAAACATTTCTCGCAAATCAGGCCTCAGGTGGTCTTCGTCACCACCATCGCTTGTTGCGGGAGAAGCAGGTGCTTCCATTTCTGCTCCCATCATGAAATCAGTCATCGTAGAGTTTCTACTCATGTAGTTGCTCGCTAGCTTAACGTGATTAACCAATGACTTAACTTCAAGCTAGAACCACTGATTCGCCAAACCTGCTTGCTGGAGTCTGTGTTCCACCACTTTTAAAAGTAAAAGTCAACAGAAATATGAATAGTAAAGTAAAGTACCGATACTCAAAAAAACGACTTATGTACAGTAACAAAGTATTTCTACTTCGTTACTATACACCATTGGTTTCCACCTCTTTATGATTCAAAGGAGTCCGCCTACTTTATCGCTCCGTTCGTCATTTCGGAAAGGCTTTTTGGCCGGCATTTCTTGTGCAAGCCCCTCAAAATGCACATGCAGACTTGATTGTGTGGCCGCCACCTCGGTGATTGCCTATTTAGTGAGTAATTATCCCAGCCTTTCTCCCTCTCAGCCAACACGAGCGCTGATTGAGTTCCTCTCATTGTGGGTAATGTCTTATTTATCATAAGAGCCCAGTGGGAGTTTTACAGAAAATAAAAAATAAAAAAAGAGCGCTGGCGTTTTAAAACATAGTCAGCGAGGTGAAGATAAGGCTGCGAAACAAAAGGGAGAGACAGCAGGTCAATGTAAGCTCGACTTGGCATCAGCGAACGGAACTCAGTGCCCCGGGTGGCAAAGTACACTTTTGGTTGAGGAAAACTGGTGTAGAAAAAGTAGTAGAAATCAGATGTGTTTCCTGCAGAGGTGAAGAGCGGTTTGTCGTGTTTTAAACGTGTTTTTTTCAGAAAGACGTTGTGTTCAGGCTCCTACACATTGAGATCACACGAGGCCTCGGCTCGTATCTTCCCATTCTAGACACAGGGCCAGATGCCGACTCAGCCCGCCGCTAATCTGTTTCTTTGTGTTTATTAGTAAATCAAAGGTCTAATCAGCTCTGAAGCTGCAGAAGAGAGGAGAGGCGTAGAGGAGGAGAGCAGAGGAGGTGTGGGCTATTTTTCAATCTAATGGCCAATTAAGATCGGGCTAAACGAGGAGGCAGGAGAGCATTGTCTAGTGCAGCCCTCATTGAGACTCTAATAAAATGTCGAAAAAACACACCTCTCCCTCTCTTTCCCTCTCTCTCTCTCCCTATCTCTCTCTTTCTATTTCTCTCTCCCCCTCTCTCTCCACCCCTCTCTCTCTTTCTTTCTCTCTCTCTCTCTCTCTCGCACACACTGACGCTTTGTCTCTCCAATCACTTTCTCAATCTCTTACACTCAATTTGTTTTTGTTTTTCATCCCGCGTCTAATTCCTCGCCTCTCTTTTCCTCTTTGGTAGGTCACGACAAAATACGTAAACATTCACAGTCACGCATGCAAACAAAAAAATCCTCTCCCCCTTTTTTTGCTACTCCTTCAGTCGCAGCGGTCCTCGCACGCCCACACACACTGGCTTCCCTCTCATCTCCTTTTTATTTAGAAGGGCAAAGACAGAGAGAGAGAGAGAGCAGGAAGAAAAATGGAGCTGTAGATTTGAGCTGCATACTGTATCAATTTTGCCCGACTAAATGACCTAAATAAGGAATTCAATACTGCGGGTCTGAATGGGAGAGCTTAGTCCACACATTTATTGAATCCAGCCTCTTTGTCCAGTGCCAGCGCACTCTGTGGTTTAGTCTCCAGTCCAGTGGACCAACGTGGGATGGAAATATGATCTGCCTCTCTCTCTCTCTCTCTCTCTCTCTCTCTCCCTCTCTCTCTCTCTTTATCTCTCTCTTTCTCTCCCTCTCTCTCGCTCTGTCTTTTTCACTCCTTGTCTTTTGTTGCTTTCCTTCCACCAAGCTCAGGCTTGGCACCAGAGAGATGGAGTGAGGATGGTGAAGGGAGAGAGGGAGATGCAAAGAGAAAGGAATGGAGGCAACAGGAGATGGTGCCAGTCAGGTTTATTTGGGTGATGCCAGAAGTTAATACATGACTTCTGTATTGTATATTATACTTCATGGACTCATTGGACATTGGTTCTTATGGATTTATATCATGTTCTCACTTACTTATCTTTTGTGCCGGGACATCAAAAGTTGCAAAGCTGGAAAAGATGTGAATACGTATATTAATAATACATCTGATGATCAACGTCCATGTGTTTGAGCAACACAATCGTTTACAACTCAAACTCAAATATGAGCTTAGCCAACGGCAGGAATATAGCATCAGTTCTGGACGTGTCAGTATCCTCTTCCTCTTCTAACATGCATACTTTCAATTGGAAATGAACTTCCATGATTACAGGAAACAGTTTCAGCTCCACATGAGTCTTTCTTCAAAATAAACTCTGAACATTGGATTATTCCTTTTTGGTTTGAAGTTCTTAGTTAGGCTTGAGAAGATCTCATGGTTTGTTGTTACGTATAATAACCACCTTGCTTCTGTATAATAACTACGATTGTTACATACAATAACAAACAACTATGATTGTTACATACACTAACTGTTTGTTACCCTACATGGCGTTAAGTAAGTTACGGAACAAAACTAGTAAAATAAGTCAACGTGGACTTGGTTTGCCACAGGAGACGAACAGCGGCCTCCTAAGTGAAAGTTGTGTGTTTTCTTGACCCATTCCCCGTCCCCTCCTGCCTCCCCCCCTCCTGCCTCCCCTACGGAGATCTTCTAGTGTCCTATATCGATAAGGCAACAACTCTGACGCTCTAATACATTTACATTGGAGTTAGAGGAACGCCCCATGCTGCTCACACTCAAGATGCTGAGGGTGTTTGATCTGGAGTGATGACGAAGGTGGTTTGGGTCGCAGATACAAGTGGTCAACACAACATTGACATATCTTCCAGTCATATGGGGACATTAGTCTTTACGTTATTTTCATTGTGTTGCTTCTGTCTGAGTTGTGTGGGTCTTTGTGTAGCTTCATGCTGCTCACTGACATTATTGAAGGTGGGCGTGTCTTTATTGAAGGTGGGCGTGTCTTTATTGAAGGTGGGCCTGTCTCTCTGCTCCAATCCCTTTTTTTTCAATCTTCAGTGATTTTCACCCTTACGTTAGTGATAGAGGGTGAAAACATTCCGGATGGTTTTCCCATTGAAGGAGACTTTTCCTTCACAGGACAAGGCTCACATGTACCAGGAACATGTGGACCAGAGAACAAGTTCATAGCTCCATTATTTATGTTTTTAATCATGTTTTTCACCTGCTTTTTATCCTTTTTACAGCCCCCCCCCCCCCCCCCCCCCATGATCCTTGTTGTTTATTTTATAAGAAGTAAAAGAACAGTGCTTAAATTTGCCTTGTATTATTCTAAATTAATATATTTTGATGAGAAGTATATTTTATCAGGTATATTATATCGGGTGAAATATACCTGACTTTAATGATGGTGTGACTATTTTAATGCCAGTGCGATTTCTGAGCAAACTTTTGAAGTATCCACAAAGTGATATGAATTAGGTGCATTTCCTTCAACTAGTTGGGAGCACATAAACGTGGCTTTAGTATAGTTTGGTGTACGAGCGACACAAGCAGAGGTCACTGACCAGAAACAAACCAAGTCGCCCATCTGACCGTCACCGAGGGCCAGACGGAGAGAGGACATCAGGTTTCAACTCAACAAAGAAAGCATTTTGTGGGAATATCCAAGAGCATATTGACAAAGAAAACAGCTGATCAGCTGTGTAACTACATGAGAACGCATTCCATAAAGACTTTTCTTCATAACATGTATTATTATGCCAACTCTTTTCGACTTAATTTTGCACACTTTTTTTTTTGCCAAAACAGCTTTTTTAATGACTTAACTAGTGACTTCAAAATGTGTATTTAAAATATGTCCATGCAACACTAGTGACATTGTTTACCATGTCCTCTGGCTTAGGAAGTTAACATGCTAACATTTGCAAAATTGCACTAAACACAAAGTACAGCAGAGGATGATGGGAATCGTTTAGATTTGTAGCTATTTGGTTATTCAACTAATTATTGGACTAATTGTATTGGAAGAAAAGTCAGAGGGTCAGTAAGTTTAACTATTTTCAAAAAGTGCATGTTACCTAACACCTTACTTACTTTTTTTTAAAGACTTTTCTTAAAAAATCAGAAATAACAGAACTCAAGAGGGAAAAACAGGGGTTATATGTTTCAATTTATTTTTGCAAGAATGCAATTGTGTGTTCATCCTGTGGGTTTGAAAGGCTTTCATAAGCCACAGAGGTCACGGTTGTTCTCAACCATCTTTCAACTTTAATCAAATCACTAAACTTTGAGGTACAAGGTTTTCCCATGACACCATCACGCTTGACAGTTTCAGTAGAAATGCACGAGCTACTGTGCACGAGGTAAGGGATCGGCCATCTGAATATCCCTCCTGCTGGAAGTAATACTGGATAACAAAGCTCCAGCATTTAGCTGGAGATGGAGGTGACAAAGGGTCATCTTGTGTGTCCTTTCCTTTTGTGTGTGTGTGTGTGCGTGTGTGTGTGTGTGTGTTGGGGGGGTGACCTTTTTAAGATCCTGCCAAACTGCTAAACACACTCCCTCTGTGCCTGTCATTTACAGGTTGGCTATCGACATCTTACAGTCTCAGCTCGGGGGATTGACGCGCACGTACCAGCATCGAACACACGTGAGGTCTGCGTGGAGACGCACACACGTGGAAGCCGAGATCCCACAGACAAAAGGCATCAGAATCAGTTGATGTAAACACTGCATTAGTCCCGCAGCCCCCATGTGGAAGCCATTTCTGCTGAAATGCCGTCAAAGATTAGGAGGCTAGAATATCCTCCCTTTGTGTCTGATGGACAAAAGCTCTCCTCCGCATTCACACATCTGCTTTTGGTCTTTTTTTTTGGGGGGGGGGGGGGTGGAAAGGCCAATGCACCCAATTCAAATCAATAACTGTGTTCAGCTCGTCAGTATTTTCTACTGGCAAACTTGCGCAATCAAGAAATATGAGGACAGCTGATCCCCGCTGCGGCTACAGGCTGCCACATGTCTCAGGAAGAACAATGGAAATCACTGCTGTCGTGTCCTCAGGCGTTGGCCTCAGCCAGCTTTGTACCAGGTTGACACGTAAACACCCCCCACCCCCCATATAACCTCGTGGTCAACGTCTCTTCCTGCCAGGATCACCTTTCCGTGGAAGTGATCCCTAAAGCCCGCCCACACGCGGCAGACTGTCACAGTAGCTCGAGGGGGTCATTTTTTTTTCCAGGGGAATCCTAGCATAAGCTCCTTATCACAACACATTAGGGAGAAGAAGGGGAGCTAGTGTCAGCTGTCCGGTCCTGTTGGAGAGCTGGAGCCGGCTTGATGTGACAGGTCAGTGAGCATCACTAGCCGATGGCTCTGGGAGGCCGACCGGAGACACGCGCTGCCTTCCTTTGCTCCTCAGAGCCTCCGACGTACAGGTTTGTGAATCATGAGCTTTTTGTTCGCCGCTTAAGACTTGCTCCTCTTCTGGATCCAGGTCCGAGGACAGGTGGTGGGCCGAGGTGGTCTCTGTACAGATTGCAAAGCCCCCGAAGGCAAAGTTGAGATTGTTTACTTCGGGCTGTACGATGAAAGGGACTTGGCTTTAGGGAGCATTCATTGTCTTTTGATTCAAATAGTTTATTTTTTGCAAATAATATCAAATTAATGCTTTTACATAAAATAGTACGAAGAATATCAAGAAGTTGTGTTTTTCTACACAAGCACATACGAAACTAGTGCTCGAGTAGGTCAGGTATACTCACCAGGGTGCAGTACCAGCACTTCTACATATTTACTCTTCGGCCCGCTCCAAGGCTGCAGTTAATAATACAACTATGAGGTTTTGCGTTTCTTTTGTTTTACAGCACAACACCCATGAGGCACCCGTCTACACATCCACTCCTGACACTACAGATTCATCCCAGCCATTCATTCAACCTTTATTGATTTGTTAATAAATCACTTTATTTGGTTAGGTTGTCACGGGTGTGGGGGAGGACCCAAAATGCAGACACAGACCAGGGAGTAAATAAGTGAAAAGGTTTAGTCCCAGGAGGACAATGGGGAAATGCAGCAGAGCAGCAGGGGGGCGAGGAGAACAGGGCTCAGGTGGGGAACCAGGCAGAACAAGGCAGGAGGGATGATCCCAACCTGGCTACAGGGAGACAAGGTAAGCACAAGTAAAGGGGAACAGATTAACTCAGAATCGTATCATTCTGAGAGTCCGAGAACAAGCCAGCTACCGATCTGACCAGGAGTGGATGTGAAGCCGGGGCAGACTAACCGTGTAGAGGCGTTGATGGAGGGTCGCTGGGGAGACTG
The DNA here is from genome assembly GCA_023566465.1 of Cottus gobio. Classification (NCBI taxonomy): domain Eukaryota; kingdom Metazoa; phylum Chordata; class Actinopteri; order Perciformes; family Cottidae; genus Cottus; species Cottus gobio. The sequence continues at coordinate 25,192,343 of CM042225.1, read as the reverse complement.
ACCAGGTGAGGTGAATGAAGACCACACACACACACACACACACACACACACACAGGGGGAAACAGGAGACACGGCCTGGCCATGACTTAAGAATGTGCATCTCTTGTTGATGTCACAGTTTTAGAGCCAGGCTGCTTTTTGAGCATTTGTAGTGATAAAATAGTCAAAAACTATGTAAATTGCATAGTTTTAAGTCCAATATCTTTATATAATATTATCAATGAAAAGTGAATGTAGGTCATCAATAAAAAAGACATTACATTTGCATTGATATACAGGACAGAAAGGACGTATAAATAATGTTGGAAAGGATGGATCGTGTTTGTCAGCCCATAAACATACAGCTGGTTCTCTGCTGCACAGACTCCCGGGCCGTTGGTCTGTTTGCTTGTCTGATTGCATTGCCGTGTTCTGTTTGGCTTCATGAAGAACAAAAGTGTCCAATGTAATGTTTTGAACCTGTGAACTTTCTACTCCAACAAAGGAAGAAAAGAGTATTATTGATTGCTAACACCGGCTGATACTCACGGCCACATATGAATACTGGCACTTATTTTCTTCCCCGCTTCAGGCATTGTTAGGATAAACAGTCTTACTTCTTCTGAATGGCATGATTATCAAGGATTTATCGTCCATCAAAAATCAACAAAAACTAATGGTTGTATCATATTTGATGATTGCATTATAGTATATTAGCAGCACATATTTAAGTTTTGGCCATTACAAAACGTGGACAGACATCATGAAGATTTAGTCTTTGGACTTCGCTTCACGCACCAGTCTATTTTTCACCGAACTAGATGGATGAATCTAAAAGAATTATCCAGCATTTATGTGCAAATAAATGCTGGATAATTATTATTATATTCTTATTATATTAGACGAAAGAAACACAGCTTTCTGTCTATGAAGCCCAGACCCAAACAATTCTATGATTTCTCCTTGATCAGGTCTGGTGTCATCTGTCAGTCTGGGATGGATTAACCTGGTCTGCCAGGAGTCCATGGAAGCCTAGGGGGTCCAGTCAGAGATAATGCACTGACATTTCATCACACATCCCAAGTTTGCACAGGGACAGGAAACACTGACATGTGTGTGTGTGTGTGTGTCATGCATTTCACAGGTTGGTAGCAGATATTGTAATTAAGGGAGAACTGTGTGGGCAAGGATCCAAGATTATGTTGACATGATGTGGGCAGCATTTTAAGCTGAGAGTGTGACTAAGTGAAGCTGCTCCCTCCTTGAACAACTACCGTGTCAAGGTGCCCTTGAGCAACATGTCAATCCTCTGGTGCCGTTCCAGTGGAGCTGCTCACTACCCAGCAGGTCCAGACCTGGAGGAGTTTCTTGTGCCACCAAGAGGTCTTAAGGGGAGGCGCGTACGGTCACATAGAGGAAACCATGTTCCTGCATCAATTATGTCTCCGCCCTTTTATTTAGGACAAACATTCTGGTCAGTATATGTTCATGTATAACAAAAATAGAATCAGAGGAAGATTTATTTTATTAAGAAAAATTAGGCTTATCAGCTTTTGTAATGAGTTATTATTGGAAAAGAAGAAATCCAACAGTAAAAGGCCGTAAAAATATAAAAAAAAACTATGCTTTATTTATAAGGCTACAATATAAGACAATGTTGCCCACACTGTAGATACAAAACATATCTGTATGAGTAATTCTTAAAGAGCGCCAATCTCTTCTAACTGATTGTCAGTGCAAATAAGAGCAATGTGATAAAATGATATAACATTGTGTAGATGGTGGAACCTGAACACAACCAAAGATGTTCTTCATGGACGTTCAGTCTAACCGACCCTCAGCTTCTGCCCACATGCCTGTGCATTGTGAGAGTAATCCTCAGGACCTTGACTTCACACCAGCGCTGCATCGTTGCTGCACGCCTGTCCATTTGAGGCCATTAGGATGCGTTGTTCACGTGCACTTAGTTTCAAGTTCATCTTCCCACAAATAATGCATCGTGTGTCCGGCTCGGAGAGGCTAATTGAGATGTAAGATTCACACTCCGGAGCCGAAGATGGGAATTCATAATGAGACGCGGCGCCGGATCGTATGCTAAATATAATGACAGAGGTGAGGCCGCAGATCGCATCGAATATATATGATGCGGGCAACGTCTTCATCTGCTCGCCTTCCGGCAGCACATGCGCAGGTGCGCATGTGCTGCCGGAAGAAACTCATTGTATGGCAGAGCAGAGGTGCACGGGGCGCGCAGCTCGACACGCAGTGAAGGCCAAACGCACACAGTGGGAACGCATGCAGGAACCAGCGGAGGCTTTTACTGGTGTTCAGTTTGACTGCACACGCAAAGAAAAAAAAAAAGAAACACACACACACACACACACACACACAAGCGCAGGTCAGAGAGTCCCGGTGGTATAGAAACTGGCAGGCATCTTTCCACTGTGCTCCAACAATCCAGCAGGCTTTTCTTTTACCACACTGCCAACATGCACACACACACACACACACACACACACACACACACACACACACACATACACACCACATTGCTTTTCCTTTCTCCTCTCCAATCATCCATTATTCTAAGCCCTCACAGGCATTGCAGACAATGAGAAGTTGAATGGGAGAAAGTGAAGCTAATTTGCGGACATGTGCTTTGTTATTGTTTCAATCAAAATTCCCTATGAACACGACAATTACATAAGTACAACAAAGAGGCTTTTTGGCGAAGCCTCAATCATGTCTCCCATAGAGCGGTCCCTTCAGATATCCTGTAATGGATCATTAGCAAGAATATCTCCCAAATAAATGGAAAATAAAAAAAATAAGTTGCGTGTGATTCTTTTTGATCTCTGGCTGAAAATGAAGAACAATAGAAAAGTCAAACTAAGTGTGATAAAAAGATGCTGATATTGGAAGTGGAAAGGCAGGACCTAAGGAGACTGGGTCCAGCAGGACGCAAGGGATTCACTTTTTTTTTTTTTCACACCGACTCCAACCCGAAGGTGCTTTGAAGTCCCGACACTGAGGAACCGCAGAGGTCCGTCTGCAGAAGAACCTCTTCATGAACACCGGCTTATGTGTCACTCTGTGTTCTGGTTTTTGTAAATTAGTTTTTAATGACGTTATGCCGATACCGATGTGGGATATACCGATACCGGTATCGGTATCGGGGCCGATACTGCGTTAAAATACTCATACTCGTATCGGTTTCAATTGCCGATACCAAGAACCGATACCACTCAACAGTATTTCGCTACAACAAACTGGTCGCGCTTTGTGGAGAAAAAGATTTGTTGTCCTACCTGACTTCAACGTCTAGGGCAGGGGTCGGCAACCCGTGATCCAGAGCCGCATACGGCTCTTTCGTCGCTCTCTTGCAGCTCTTGCAGCAAGGTGTGTAGAGTAATGTGCGTTCACACAGTAAAAGATGACTGCCGTCCTGCCGGTTTGAATCAAACTGTTGCTGGTCCACCAGAAGTAGCGCTGGCAGCGGCCTCATTCAGACGCTGTTGTGCGGCTACGGATGATATTATTGTAGCCGAGTGTCTGTTGTGTGTCTATATTTGTAATTCTAATAAAATGAAAACACGCTGCAGGGTAACTTGAACCACTTTTTTATCTCCTTCACACACGTATATCCCACAATTCCACTCCTCTTTTCCTTTCCGTTTCTCCCTCCACAATAAAAGCACCGGAAACATAACTTGGAACACAGCTTCCTATATAATTGCTCATCCCTAATATTATCGCTTACATTATGAACCCGGACACGGGGGCGTTTTATGGTCCGACATTAGAGGGACTTCCACAAGAAGTTTAAAGCTTGGGATAGCCTTCTGTTAATTTTGTACTATAGGCTTGACATAATCTGCAGAGGATAAAATAAAATCTGCCTCCAAATTAATTGCACTTTCATGGAGACCAAATCTAAGAAGTATCGGTATCGGTACTCGGTATCGGCAAGTACACAAATAAAAATACTCGTACTCGTATCGGTTTGTAAAAAGTGGTATTGTTGCATCCCTAATCTTGATTCTTCATAATATTTGTGTTTGTATGCTCGTGAAAAGGTGTTCTGCTGAATAAACTTTACTTATTGACTTACTCACCAAACGGATGAAAGTGACGCGAACATGTTTGGGCCGAACAGAACAAGTTCAAGTTCATACACATTTACCATTCTTACCATCGTTTTGACCCACATTTGGGTCACTCGCAGCCTTCTTCTCTCACAGCACCCCACCACCATCCCCCTACCCCCACCTCTCTATCTCTCTCTACACACACACACACACACACAGCATTCTGGGCCGGGCAGCTCCTGGCTTCCACTTCAGGGTTTTGGCTGTATCCCTTGCACTGTGACACACACACACACACACACACACACACTCCTCTCTCCAATGCTCTAAGATCCTGTTCATCGGCCTTTATTGTCCCAATCAAAGCCTAGCCTCCCTGACCGCCTTTAATATTCAACACTGCAAGATGGTACATGAGCCGTTTGTCTCAGTCTACACACCCTCTAAAGGAGGACGTGTGTGTGTGTGAGTGTGTGTGTGTGTGTGTGTGTGTGTGTGTGTACAGCATGCATGCTTCCACACAAAAGTGGAGCTGGATGGCTGCGAGTCGCCCCCGACACAAAACTTAATTCTCCGAAGCGAGGCTGGGGATAAATATTTCAAGGTCATTCTGTTTGCTCTCTGTTGTCTTGTTCCGGGAGCGCTGACTATAATAGGAATATATGCATGCCTAACTAGGGGCTTCAGAACAGAGTCACACCGCCTGCTGCTCACTCTCTGCCTATAGGCGCAGGCCGAGAGATGAAAGATGAGTGACAAAGGCGCCACAGTGGACGTATAGAGCTGCGTGTCTCTCTCTGGCTCTGGGAACATCTGCAGCGCTACCCTGAGAGATGTAATCATACCGGATCTTTACTGCTTCACATACAGCAGCTTTTATTTTGACGAGTCCCACCGGATTTCCCAGCAGTAAATAAATGGGCCCAGCAGCTTAGGTGGACTATGTGATGGAAGTTATGCCTCGCCTCCAGTTTACCAACTCAGGTTTTGGACTTCAATTTAAGTCCACTTGAGTTGCCAGTCCCCCATTTATGGAAATCAGTTGTGAAAAAATAAAACCTTCATCTGCTGTGTGTATAGCAAAAGAAGTGTGTATTATACAAATAATATCACAGATGTGTTGATGTTAAGCCTGCAACTCAACAGTGTGTATGACATCTCACTATCAGAAGTAGTTTCTTGCATACAGCCGTTTTGAAATAAACTCATCACACTGAACTCAGTGAGGTTTCACACCTGCTGAGTCCGGTCCAACGATCTCGTCTTAAAGTAAATATGTTGGTGAGAAATGAACCAACGTTGACTCCTCGTTTCATGGTTGATGAATAGTCTGTGTCTGAGACAGCGATGACTCATCACCTCATCCCCCTCAACACCTCACCACCCCACCACCTCATCACCTCACCACCTCACCAACCTCAACACCTCACCACCCCACCACCTCATCACCTCACCACCTCACCAACCTCAACACCTCATCCCCCTCAACACCTCACCACCCCACCACCTCAACACCTCACCCACCTCATCACCTCATCCCCCTCACCCGTCTCATTCCCCTCACATTCCCCTCACCCACCTCACCCACCTCATTACCTCATCACCTCATCACCTCATCACCTCATTACCTCATCACCTCACCACCTCACCACCTCATCACCTCATCACCTCATCACCTCATCACCTCATCACCTCATTACCTCATCACCTCATTACCTCACCTCACCACCTCATCACATCACCACCTCATCACCTCATCATCACATCACCTCATCACCTCATCACCTCATCACCTCACCACCTCATCACCTCATCACATCACCTCATCACATCACCACCTCATCACCTCACCACCTCATCACCTCATCACCTCACCACCTCATCACCTCATCATCACATCACCTCATCACCTCATCACCTCATCACATCACCTCATCACATCACCTCATCACCTCATCACATCACCTCATCACCTCATCACCTCATCACATCACCTCATCGCATCATCTCATCACCTCATCACATCACCTCATCACCTCATCACCTCATCACCTCATCACCTCATCACCGCATCACCTCATCACATCACCTCATCACCTCATCACCTCATCACCTCATCACCGCATCACCTCATCACATCACCTCATCACCTCATCACCTCATCACCTCATCACCTCATCACCTCATCACCTCATCCACCTCACCCACCTCACCCACCGCATCACCTCACCCACCTCATTACCTCACCACCTCATCACCTCACCACCTCACCACCTCACCACCTCATCACATCACCTCATCACCTCATCACCTCACCACCTCACCACCTCACCACCTCATCACCTCACCACCTCACCCACCTCATTACCTCATCACCTCATTACCTCATCACCTCATCACCTCATCACCTCATCACCTCATCACCTCACCCACCGCATCACCTCACCACCTCACCACCTCATCACCTCATCACCTCACCACCTCACCACCTCATCACCTCATCACCTCATCACCTCATCACCTCATCACCTCACCCACCGCATCACCTCACCACCTCACCACCTCACCACCTCACCACCTCACCACCTCACCACCTCATCACCTCATCACCTCACCCACCTCATTACCTCATCACCTCATTACCTCATCACCTCATCACCTCACCACCGCATCACCTCACCACCTCACCACCTCACCACCTCACCACCTCATCACCTCATCACCTCACCACCGCATCACCTCACCACCTCACCACCTCACCACCTCACCCACCGCATCAACTCACCACCTCACCACCTCACCACCTCACCACCTCACCACCTCACCACCTCATCACCTCACCACCTCACCACCTCATCACCTCATTACCTCATCACCTCACCACCTCACCACCTCATCACCTCATTACCTCATCACCTCATCACCTCACCACCTCATCACCTCATCACATCACCTCATCACATCACCACCTCATCACCTCACCACCTCATCACCTCATCACATCACCTCATCACATCACCACCTCACCACCTCACCACCTCATCACCTCATCACCTCATCACCTCACCACCTCACACCTCATCACCTCACCACCTCATCACCTCACCACCTCACCCACCTCATCACCTCATCACCTCATCACCTCATCACCTCATCACCTCACCACCTCACCACCTCACCACCTCATCACCTCATCACCTCACCCACCTCATTACCTCATCACCTCATCACCTCACCACCTCATCACCTCACCACCTCACCACCTCACCCACCTCACCACCTCATCACCTCATCACCTCATCACCTCACCACCTCACCACCTCACCACCTCATCACCTCATCACCTCACCCACCTCATTACCTCATCACCTCATCACCTCACCACCTCATCACCTCACCCACCGCATCACCTCACCACCTCACCACCTCACCACCTCATCACCTCATCACCTCACCACCTCATCACCTCACCACCTCATCACCTCATCACCTCACCCACCTCACCACCTCACCACCTCACCACCTCACCACCTCATCACCTCACCACCTCACCACCTCACCACCTCACCACCTCACCACCTCATCACCTCACCACCTCACCACCTCACCACCTCACCACCTCACCACCTCATCACCTCACCACCTCACCACCTCACCACCTCATCACCTCATCACCTCATCACCTCACCACCTCACCACCTCACCACCTCATCACCTCACCACCTCACCACCTCATCACCTCATTACCTCATCACCTCACCACCTCATCACCTCATCACATCACCTCATCACATCACCACCTCACCACCTCACCACCTCATCACCTCACCACCTCATCACCTCATCACCTCACCACCTCATCACCTCATCACATCACCTCATCACATCACCACCTCACCACCTCACCACCTCATCACCTCATCACCTCATCACCTCACCACCTCACACCTCATCACCTCACCACCTCATCACCTCACCACCTCACCCACCTCACCACCTCATCACCTCATCACCTCATCACCTCACCACCTCATCACCTCACCACCTCACCACCTCACCACCTCATCACCTCATCACCTCACCCACCTCATTACCTCACCCACCTCATTACCTCATCACCTCATCACCTCATCACCTCACCACCTCACCACCTCACCACCTCACCACCTCACCACCTCACCACCTCATCACCTCATCACCTCACCACCTCACCACCTCACCACCTCATCACCTCATCACCTCACCCACCGCATCACCTCACCACCTCACCACCTCACCACCTCACCACCTCATCACCTCACCACCTCACCACCTCACCACCTCACCACCTCATCACCTCACCACCTCACCACCTCACCACCTCACCACCTCATCACCTCATCACCTCACCACCTCACCACCTCATCACCTCATCACCTCATCACCTCATCACCTCATCACCTCACCACCTCACCACCTCATCACCTCCTCACCTCATCACCTCACCACCTCATCACCTCATCACCTCACCACCTCATCACCTCACCACCTCATCACCTCATCACCTCACCACCTCACCACCTCATCACCTCATCACCTCACCACCTCATTACCTCATCACCTCATCACCTCACCACCTCATCACCTCATTACCTCACCACCTCACCACCTCATCACCTCATCACCTCACCACCTCATTACCTCATCACCTCACCACCTCACCACCTCATCACTTCATCACCTCACCACCTCGTGTCGTTGTGGGACATCAGCTTACAAAAATAACATCCATTATGTCTCATGCAGGAGGAAGGAGCTCCATGTCTACCAAAGAAATGTCTCAAACGATAGCCCTCATGAGGAGGTCCGGGTCAGGGCTGGAATGTTGGCCGGCTTAACTGATTCAATAATTGTCTCAAAAATCTCAAAAATCTAAAATTCCAGTACAGCAGAAAGCTCCTTTTTTGTGCAAGCTGTCTGCTATTTAAAACAGTGGAGACGTATTTCATTGTTGTGGCGAACACGTAAAAATACAGACAATACGGGGTTGTGTTGCAGGGCTTGAGATCAGCTGGAACTGATATTTGGGGAATGCATTTTTTGTATGGAGCTTTGTGGGAGAAACATTCTCACACCTGTAAAAGTCATGTGACACAAACACAGTCCAGAGTCCCCCACGGGCTGGAGGCCCGCTCTCTCTTAAACAAAACCAATTCATCAATACATATTCAGGAAATGTTTCACATTTCCTTTTGTGAGGTTAGAGCGAGGCCAAAAAAGGAGGGGGGGGGGGGTCGAGAACACTAACGAAGCGCGGTCAGGAGAGCGAGCGCGGAGAGACTTTTCATCTTGGCGGGAGATGTAAAGTAATGAAGTTGACACCAGTGTCCACCCCATTAGGCCGGGCCTGCATGGACCATTACAGGCGGGGTGAGAGGACAGCCCAGAGCCAGAGGACCCCGAACACACACACACACAAAGAAAAGAAGGTTTCATGGAAGGAACGAAAATGTACAATATATCCACACTTGGTGTTTTTTCCTAAGGGGTTGTCTACACAAACTAAGTGCTGTGCGTGTGTGTGTGTTTGTGTGTGTGTGTATGCGTGTGTGTGTGTGTGTGTGTGTGTGCTCGCTCCTCTCATAATAGGAAATCCAGATAGTTACAGTGCATTCTTTTTTCATAATATGTATACACATGTATAATCCTGAGTGAGTCCTGCTCCTGTGCATATGTAAAGCGTTCCTGGGATGACTATATAGCAACAGGAATGTCAATGCATATAAGGTGTGTGTGTGTGTGTGTGTGTGTGTGTGTGTGTGTGTGTTGGAACGGCCTGGTGGCAAGCCTCCCGCTCAGCCTGTCAGGGGAAAATATAATTTGCGCCTTCAGTGCTTCTCACCTGGCTCATATGCGGCATGCAAATTTATTTCTCTAATAATCCGAGCGCGCGACGGCCCCCTCCTCCAGGATTAATGACAACGTTCCCGGGGCCTCGCCTCCACCCACGGACCGCCGGAATATTACTGCTACATCACATGCACCCCCCCTATACGCACAAACAGACACACACACACACACCCTGACGTGGAAAAATTGTGTTGTTCTACACAGAAAAACGCCGGGATATTTGTCCTGCTAGACAATATAATGGGCCGGTGCATCATCAGATTGCAATGTCATTTCAAAAAACCTTGAATACAAATAATGGGGCGAAGGAGGGAATGGTTAAGGGTGGGGGTGGGGGTTAGGATAGATGGTGCATTTTCTAATCCAGTGGGCTAGTTATCCATCATTTCAGGTAGAGTGGTGTCGTGGCGACACACACACACACACACACACACAGAGGGGGAAAAACACACCGCTCCGTTATTCAAATGAAGTGAGCCGCATTGTGCAGAGCTTGCTGCTTTCCCCGGGACACATCCTTTCCCCTTTTTCCACTGTTAATTAATCTTAGAAATCTTTTTTAGCATCCCTCTCTCCCTCTCTCTCTATCTCAACACTCTCCAGTCCCAGTTTTTTTTTTTTTTTTAAGCAAACAGTATGAAATATGGACATGGGAGAAGTATTAATTATAACCCCATGTGTGGGTGTAGATCTGTGTGCGGGTGTTAGGAAGAGAGAGAAAGAGAGAGGCAAGAGAGAGAGAGATGGAGAGATAGAGAGAGAGAGAGAGAGAGAGAGAGAGATGGAAAGAGAGAGATATGGAGAGAGAGAGAGAGAGAGAGAGAGAGAGAGAGAGGAGGAAACAATGTGCCAGCGCCACCACCCACTGCCTGGATCTGTCACAAGAGGCTGGGGAAGAGGAAGAGGAAGGAACTGAGAGGGAGAGAGGAGGGAGGGATGTACCGAGACAGTGTGAAAGAGGAAGGCAAATATGTGTGTGTGTGTGTGTGTGTGTGTGTGTGTGTGTGTGTGTGTGTGTGTGTGTCCCTCTATTAGTGTGTTTAAGTGCCACCCCAGCCTGTGTAGCCCTTCACCTGCGAACAGAGAGCGCCTCCATCACAGGTGAGGCCACACAAAGCCCGGTTCAAGGCTGTCAGCCCGCTGCCATGCGGCACAAAGCGGGTTAACTTCAGTGGCGGCTCTGCACCCTGACAGGCCGCGACTGCTGGTCACTTATCTTTTTAATTAGCTTTTCACTCCTCCCTGGCCTCCCTGCACTCCCCCTTCTCTCCCCCTCTCTGTCTCTCTCTCTCTCTCTCTCTCTCTCTCACTCTCTCTCTTTCTCGCCCGTCACTAATTCTGAGCAGATTTCCATATAAAAACGGTTGCTCATGCAAACTCATCGTCCCAATAACAATAAAATACATACGTGGAATCCTATCCAGCAACAATGGCAGGTTGTGTGATGTCAATTATTTTGTCAAACGTTCCACTCATTATATACATTACATGATTTCAACCACGTCCAAGCTTTAAACCGTTATTTAAGTGAAAAGCTTAATTGGTGTCGGTAATATACAAAAATGTTGCCTACATAGCGACCTTTTTTTATAAAATACTAATATGTGGTGGTGGCTTTACAAATCAGACGACCGCAGAGTGCTCTAGGCTTAAAAGGAGGCGCGTTGTGTTTTTAGTTGAATTTCAGGGAGAAAACACCATAAATTGGGTACTAGCCCCACTCTGGAGTAGGCCAGTAGGCCATGGGCTCAAGTCAAGGTTAGCCCAAGGATTGATTTTGTGTAAAGGTTATCTTAGACTTCTGGTAACAGCTCCCTTAGCCCTGTGCTAACCGCTCTTAGCCCTGTGCTAACAGCTCTTAGCCCCATGATAACAGCTCTTAGCCCCGTGCTAACAGCTCTTAGCCCTGTGCTAACAGCTCTTAGCCCCATGATAACAGCTCTTAGCCCCGTGCTAGTAGAAATGCAGTTTTATTTGAAAGAAGAGCCAGAAAGAAAGGCTTGTTTGATAATATGTGATATTTTATTGGTCGGACTTGTTCTTCGCATCATTAGTACAGCATGAGGTAACCTGAAGATGCACCGTTTCCATGAAGCAACAGTTTTCTTAAAGTTCAAGTGGCCATTTCATGGGATCTTTAAAAGGAAGACAACGACCTGCTGATTTCCTGTTTTAAGTCTCCGTTGACTTTGGATCCCTGTTATTTTTTTCCATCTGCATTTTCAATAGCTCTTTCTAGTCCTTTACAAACATAAACAATGTGACACTGTGGGAACAAATCAAATATAGCATTTTGCAAATACTTAACTTTTACATTAATATTATGTTTCATTTGAAAAATGTTCACATCCATTCACTATAAATTTGCAAGGCCGCGTACGTGTTGGCCTTAACTCTTCTACTTTTATTTTGCAGAATGTATCTCTCATTGTAGGCCTCCCTCTTTGTATTTACTGTGTGTGTATTCTGCCTCCTACAAAGTACAAGAAGTAAACTGCGTTCTCGATTACGTTTGGAGGAAAATGTGTTTTCTACCAGATTACGGTCGCAGTTTTAAACAATTGATTATGGTTTTAAAATTACCCAAATTACCAAAATGTGACAAAAAGAGTGATAAAAGAGTGGTTTTGTTGAGTAAAACATCATGAGTAGGTTTAAAATAAGCATGTTCGCCACGTCATTTAAGTTTTGAATGCACATTTAAATCAGTCAACGCTGACTCCATGAGTCTGTGGGTGAAGGACCTGTGATGTTCGACCCATTCATCAGAACTCCTCCTGACATGGACCACAGCTGATATACATCCCTGGAAACATAAGTGGCAATGCAGATTTGTTGTAATCGGACCTGTATTTGTGAAGAGCTTTTCTAGTCCTACGACCACTCAAAGCGCTTTTCATACTACTTGTCATGATTCACACATTTATACACTGATGGGAGGGGCTAAGCTGCCACCTGCCTATCAGGAGTAGCTAACATTCATACATTCATACGCTGTAGGCACATGGACTAGCGGAGTCCAACACGTATGGGATCATTTTTCTGAGACCAGGCTGTGTGTGTGCTTTTATGCTCACAAACATGTGACTGTGAAGGCTAACGTTAAATACGTTGTATCCGTGTCCACCGTTTCTTGTGCCCGAGTGTAGCGGCGGCCTTTTGCTTAATATCTTGACGCAGAATGTTCATAGACGTTGTAAAATGATCACGGTTTGGGTTTGGGTTCGGTATTCACTCTTCTTTTTGTTCTGATTCACTGACTCCTGAGGCTAAATCTTTCTCTCTTTAAACGGTTGATGACAAGTAAGAAACGTTTGACCCCAAATATATTATTTTATGTTTGTTTATATTTGAGAGACTATTGAATCTGACGTCGTCATTTATAGGTTTGGTACGTTTTCTAAGAACTTGCTTGGGCAAAGAAAGCAAAACTCCATGAAAGCAGGATCTCACAAGGACTTCTCTTAACCTGACCTGCTGCCCCGCCCACACCAATTAAACTCCTATTCCTTGTTTACCTGCTGCAGCAGCCAGGAAAATAAAAAGGTTAGGGTCATGACGAGGTAAGCCTCTGCTGGCCGATTCCCACCTCTCATGTCTATTTATTATCCGTGTATATCGGGGGGAATCAGGATGAAAGTTGTTTGGAATTCCTCGTGGATCAGCACCGGTTCACAGAAATCATCCCGTCCCACGGTCATCAGCGTTCCTGGGAAGAGGGCAACTCACCAGTGACCAATTAGATAGGAGGGTTCCAAGGCGCTGAATAAAGAGTCCTGATTGGCTGGCGAGACCCCGTGTGGCTGAGGTTTTGTTGACGCGAGGACCTGTGTGAGGACCGGCCTCTGGCAGTAAGAGGAAGGCGTGTCATGATGCTGAACCCTGAAGCACAGCGTCAGGGACTAATGACCCACCGAAGACACGATTATGAAGGCCCTGAGTACCATCTGCAAGCACATGTTGAGAAATTATATTTATAGAATATATATATATATATTATGTTGTACAATAACATCCAGTTTCTGTGAGTCTTCCTTATGCTGATGAAGGTCCAAACCACTTGAAAAACACTAAAAGCTACCATCTAACTGATTCCACCTATTAAATCCACTTCAGTCACATTATGATTAATATGATGTATGTAATAATACAAAATGATTTTATGCCCGGTGAATCTTAGCTCCATTTGAATTTGTACGTTATTACCCCTCCACCTTATTGGAGCACTTTGATGTCTGCTTATGAAAAGCCACGGTGTCACCTGTCAGTGTCCATCTCAGCCACAGATGAAGACGTGACAGCCTTTAGGGGACCAGAATACTATTAACTCTGCGTTTCATCCCAAATGGGCTTTTATTAAAATGAACGCCTAATTAAATTCCAAGATGAGGGGGCAGCGAACAATGCCAGACAATGGCTACTTTGATTTTTTTTCTCCCCCCCTTGTTTTAAAGTAATTATGCGGGCCTGACATGAGTGAGCACACTGCCGGAGACCCCTCTAATGAGTTAAGCAAGAAAAATCGCCACAGTCGCCTTCCCTGGCAGCAGCTAATTGCCTGGCCACGTCGGGCCACCGCTAACGCTGTCATTTAAAATGTGCTTTTTCTTCCATTTGTGCTGTTTTTCTTTTTTTTTCTTAATTTGCTTAATTAACATATTATGTAAAGGCAGACAGTAAATAGCAGTCGGAGCGCAGGCCTCACCAGATCGTGCTCCTGTTTGTGAGAGTGGCAAGAGGTGCGGGTTAAGGGCCGCAAACTTTGACTTTAAAAGCACAAACTTTGCTCTCACTACGCGGATAATAATGAGCGGTTAAAGGTATGAAAGCAGCTGCTTGCAACAGAAGAAGAAAGAAAAGGAGTGTCTGTAAAGTTAGAGATGAGACAAGAAAGATTTTAGGTGGAAATTCAGTGGACCAATATAAATGTTCCCAGATTATTTTTTTTTAAAGAAAGTGAATTGTAGTAATACAAAAATACCAGTTATTAATCAGTTATGACATTTTAGTTTGGCTCCGGGCCGCAGTGTCTAAATCTATATTAATCAGATGGGGAAAAAATAATATACATATATATTTATATTATAATCACACCAAAAATGCCACAGCAACCCTGTCACCCCATCTCTCATGCATGCACACACACACACACACACACACACACACACACACACACAGATAAAGAGATAGCGCACGACTTCGCTGTTTCATCTATGAATGCATCTACAATGCCGCCGCTAACATTTGTGAATGTTTCCGGACCTCCGAACACGGGAATCAGCGAGACGGCACATAGTTATTCATATGTTTCACTTAACCTTTAACATGCGGTCCCACACAGTGCCCCGGCAGCGTCTGCATATCGGTACCAGATTATTACGGCGGCGGCGAGGCATTTGTCCTTGTTTACGTGCCCTGCTGGAGCATCCTTGGCCGTGGCTGCTACACTCCAGATGAATAGCATTCCCTCGGCCCCCGGAGGCTCCCAACTTCTCCTGAGACCTTTAAGTGTTTGTTGACAGACTAACAGACTTTGGCTTGTTTAGCTTTCTCCACTCTCTAAAATCCAAAAGGTCACCCGCGATTCCACCGCCAGCCCCTCCTCCCCCCCTCCCCCTCGAAAGAAGAAGAAAAAAACAAGACCTCAGGAAAATGCCCCTACGAGCGGACCTCAAGAGCTCTCAGGGAAACAAATAGAATCCCTGCTGCCACGGTTACCAAGTTTACCAACATGTCTCTATGGCTACAAATTACAAAATAGCTACAAATGCCCCCCCCCCCCCCCCTCCCCCTCCCCACCCTCTCCCCTCAGCCGGAGAGGCAAACAAAGAGGAACTGAACTTGCTATCTCTTGCCGAGCAGATTACCCAGCCCGACATGAAGAAACATTTCACTGATCCTCCGTTGGCCGGAACCAACAAAGCGCCTGAAGGCTGCGCTGACGCGCTCCATATGGCGTCTTGGGGAGGTCACCGCCGGCATCCGACACGGGGTGAAGCCGCACAGTGGAATTATATCGCGGAACATGCATAATTCCCCTCGTTACGGCGTTCGAGCGGTCCGCGCCCCGTTATTTGGGGGTCCCTTTTGTTGCCGTGGCGGCGGCGCATTACTGTGGGGGGTCTGGTTCAGGCCATCAGAGTCCTCGCCACCGAGCCATCTCACTGCTTAGCAACCGAGCCCTGGGGCCTGTTTTGCACAGCTTAATTCAGATGAGAGTGCCACACACAGGATTGGCTAAGCTCAACCCGCACCCCCCCCACACACACTTTCCCTGACACACACACACACAGCCGCTATCTGGCCCTCCTTCGCTGCAGCCTCAGTAGTTTATCTCTCTGCTCTCTCTCTATCTGCCTCCATCTACATTGTTGCTGTGCTGGCTTCGGGCCGAACACGCTTCCTAAAAGGTGATTCTGCCGGACCCACGTGGCTCTGTAGGTCCGGTATCTGGCGCCGGTGTCATAAGGAGGCCTGTTCCATCGCACTAAGGCAGCAGTTCCAGGTCTGTAAGTATTAATGTATTTGTATTATTGATATGATAAAACACATTCTTTTTTTATATATATTTTCCCATATAGTGACAGTGTGGAGCTGATTTGGAACGTCCATAGTCCCCCCATCATATCTTCATGAGGTTAGGGTTGAGAAGCACGCGCATCATATCGTCTCTTCACAGGATCAAATAGAGACTTGATATTGGACAACATCGACAGGCATATTGCATCGCTATATAACAAAAATGCACAAGAAGTTGTATATCTGACTAGTTTAAGTGAAATAAAGATGTAATTTTGTTATGAATTGCTGCTTTTGGCATTGAGCTGTAATGACCTCAGTTTTGGTTTAGATTGTTTCCCCTTTTATTTTGAAGTTCCCTGCCTCTTGTATGCTGTGTTTGTTTATTCCTTGCAGCACCTGTCATGTCTCGTCCTGCTCCCTGCGATATGTTTTACTTTATTTTGTAATTTTTCAGTGTTTCCTGCTTTATTTCTGTTACTTTCCTCTCTTCTCTTTTCAGTCTTAACTTCCTGTCTTTGTGTGTTTCCCCTTCTTATTGAATGTCTGCCCCGCCCCCTGACTGGATCCACCTGTGTCTAAAGGACCAGCCCTCCCAGTAAGTGGCTTGTCTCTGTCCCGTGTCAAAGGTTCCAGAGATTCCCTGGTGTGAATGTCGCAGGTTGTTCTTCCCTCAGTGAGTCATCTGTGTTCTAGTGACAGAACCTCCATTAGACGTTCTAGGTGAAGAATACATGACAATGCCGGAATGTACCGAACCAGCTGAATTCCAATGTTTGGATCTTGATTCTGGACGGTCAGGTTCCTGGAATAATTCCAACATTCCTCATCGTGGTTCGTGATGCGTTCAGTGCAGCGCGGTTTTTACTCCGGCGCCATGTAAAGATGTAAGGATGGCGCTTTATGTTCTGGACTCGCGCTCACGCAGTACTTCTCCTAGTTTGTATTGAAAAACTGAGACTTACTAGTGATTACAGGTTAGATCGCGTTGTGTCAGTAGAGAAAAGCAAAACCATATTTATCATATGAAGATGATGAAGAAGACCAAATGGTTAGGATAAGAAACAGCTTTGGACCCTTCATTCTTCTGTGACTTAAACTCTCTTTCCGCCTCCCGACCGCTCCCTCACCTGCCCTCTCTTCCTTTATTGAGTGATTTATTTATTTATTTCCTCTGCCCTCGTCCCTCCTCCTGTTTCCTCTCTATCTCTCTGCACCTCGCTCCGCTAAGTGGGCGAGAGTGGGGACGAGCGAGGAATCGACAATGCAACCAGCTGCTGCAGTGTTGTGACGGTAATGAGGACGGGGTCAGCGTACACACAGGCAGGCCGAGCGACAAAGGCACACATGGAGGACCGGGGAGACGAGGCAGAGCCGGGCTCTGCTGCTGGGGAGGGAGTGTGACAAGAGAGAGTGTGAGGAAAGGGGGGGAGAGGAGCGGAGAGGTAGACGTCGACAGCAGCCGGCTGATGGGACGAC
The DNA here is from genome assembly GCA_023566465.1 of Cottus gobio. Classification (NCBI taxonomy): domain Eukaryota; kingdom Metazoa; phylum Chordata; class Actinopteri; order Perciformes; family Cottidae; genus Cottus; species Cottus gobio. The sequence continues at coordinate 25,174,389 of CM042225.1, read as the reverse complement.
TCTGCAGCAGCGATAGCCGCGCGGGCAGAAAGTGCTGAGCTAAGCACTTCTTCTTCTCACACAAGTGGCTCAAGCGAGAGGATGCGGAGGTTCACGTGAGGACACCCCGGAATAAAGATGTGGGATTGTGCAAAATCAGTGTTAACGCATTTAACAGCTCGCCACATATTGACCACAGTCCGCCTACTGTTTAACCCCTTCAACCCTGTGTTGTTGTTGTTTGTTTTTTATTTGGATTCCCCATGGCATAGTCACATGTTTACATAGTTAAGGACTATTTTATAGGAATAATTAAAGGTCATGCATAGCCCAATATCACAGCACAAGGCACCCTCTGTCTTTAGATAAAATAATTTAAATTAGCTATGGATCAGGGATAAACTGGAAGAATATGGATCTGGGAGGACAACGAGCAACATCAGTTTTCGAGCCGCGCGACCTATCAGAGTCCAGAGACTATACCAGAATCCACTGCCGGCAATGCTGCAGCACACCATTCAAGTTTCAAGATCTTCATTGTCATACGCACAACAATCAAAGAGAGGCGGTTGTCGGCGATGGAACTCTTGGATTATTACATTTCATTTAGCTGACGCTTTTATCCAAAGAGACTTACATGATATACAGTAGACCGTAGACACAGCAACGGTGAGCAATGAGGGTTAAGTGTCTTGCTCAAGGACACATCGACATGGACTGGCTGAGCCGGGGTTTGAACCACCGACCCTCTGATTGAAAGACTGACTTGCTAACCACTGAGCCACAGTCGCCCCCACGTACCGTGGATCGTACCGGCTCCATCCAACAATGCTCAATACGCACAAAACAGAAAAGTAGGCAAGTCATGTGATTCAAAGACATACAATAGACTTTGAAAATAAAAATGAAATACTTATTTGTGGTTGACAGTAATTGTACAATAAATTCAATGTTTACAGGGGATTGAGAAGTTACATACACATGCACAGAGATGACAACAGGTTATATTTAACGTACCTAAATTCTACATTTACACTAGTGCACTTTAAATGTCTCTTCTTCGTTCACAGCTTCAAAGATGCTCTTTACCCTGTTGGGACTTGTTGCTTGTCTTTTCACAGTGGACAACTGATTGAAATGTTCCTAATTTTTAAGGGAAACTAGTTTACCAACTTAACTCAGTCCCAAGCAAGAGGGTTGTGTCAATCTTTGACACTTTAGCTGTTTTCTTCCCGTTCCAACCCCTAAAGCATAGATGCTTGACACGTATCAGATACTTTGAGAGGCAGGAAAACGGACTTACGTACAAAGATGTGATGCAATAGCCAAATCTTGCACTTCAATTCCAATATAGCCAAAGGAAAATGCATTAGTAACTGTGCCATACCCACAGCTGGCCTGCGGTGGCATTTGACCCATTTCAAATTCATCAGGTCTAACGTTAAACAAGTGTAAGGGGTTTACTACACAAACTAGAGATCATAGATCATAAGGAGATACTGTACATATTTATTAAGTTTTGACAATGTATATGAATATCCTCAGTTCAGTTTGTCGTAAGAATATATCTCACAGTTTGGAGTTTATTTCACCGTCTATTGTTAGTAAAATAAGTAAAATAAAATAATATAGTAAAATAAATGAAATAGCTTTGTATAATGTGCTGATACAATGTATCAAATAGTGACTCATTAGAAAGAAATATCAGCTCGCAGTTGCAGTTTAGCATCTCCGGCTGGGTCATTGGAGGAAAGAAGAGTAGCATTTTACACAGCCAGTGTTGCGCTGAGAAAAGCAGTGCAATGGGATGAGACAGCGGTGACACGGACTCCCACTATAGACACAGCGTATAACATCTTCACGCGTGGCAGCTCAATTACCTGAGTTTAATTGCAATAACTCCAATACCTCTGCAGTCATGCCTGACAGTTCCCAGACCAGGGCCTGTAATTGCAGGTTGATATATGCAACTGAAAATCAAAGAGGGCTAGCGTGTTAGCGAGAGAACAGCCAGGCTACGACTTCCACAGCGGAGCGGTGAATCGCTAATGCAATAAAAAGGCCGGAGTTATTAGCCGAGTTGTGAATGGCAAATTGGTGTGAATGCCAAATTGTCAGGGTTAGTATTGAATAAGATGGAGAGATAAAAAGGGAAGTGGGAGGGGGAGGCGGGGTGAGACAATGAATGGTGTTCAGCTGTGTCAGAGCAGGCTGGGTCTCATTGTAATGGGGCTTAAATACTGTCAGCAATTACAGCACGGATCGACTTTACTCTTTAAAAACTCAGTCAAACTGCAAAAGTGCTGTGTTAGTCCAGGGCTCGCTGTCGTTTTCACGTAGGCCTCAGACAAATCTGAAAAATGGACTTTGAACTTCATCTCGGTATCTAACGTGGACAAGAAGTCCAAATAGTGCTCAAAAAGTGTTGTGCTGATGAAAATCATGATTCACTGAAAGCTCCGGAACGACTACTAAATGGTAGCCTGGGATGGATCTTCAATGCTCCAATAACCTCAGCATGTTGCTTTACATTGTGCTCACATGGTGGATACTCCCAAAGCTACCACGACGAACCTTCCTTTTGCGTCGTGTTCCAAAGCTCCAGAGTCCCTTTAGAAAACCTTCCATTGTTGCTGAACCTCCATGATTGTGTTGGAACCGGACCCAGTGGCATTAAGAGTGACCACATAGAAATGGCTTCTCACTGATGGTCTTGTTTACGTTTGTGCGTCATAGACCAGGTACATCATAGAGAGGCATCAGTGGCACATTGAGACCATTTCATATGTCAAGACACGGCTCACACCGGGTTTGATCCCAGCCTCCACGGCCCTTCTGTGTGGAGCTTGCACGTTCTCCCCGAGTCACCGTAGGTTCTCTCTCCGGCTTTCTCCCAAAGATGTGCGACTTGGGTTCATTGAGGACTCTAAATTGCCCGTAGGTGGGAATGTGAGTGTGAATGGTTGCCTGCCTCTGTTTCCACCTCGCCTTTGGCCCCTGTCAGCTGGGATCGGCTCCAGTCCACCTCGACCCTGAGTAGTAGAGCGGTGACAGATAATGGACGTAAACTTTCCTCAAAGGAACTATAAGTAGCGTTATATTTAAACAAATGCCAACATACACCGTGGCACACAGAAAAACCCAAAGTAAACACTGAAACTGTCATGTGCAGCCTGTTTTTGTACTGTTCTTATTGGTACTCGCGGCCAAAGGGCACTGAAAGCAACAGGTTGGGCAGTTCCCTGTGGACCCTCTTAACGAGTTATCCAGAAATGTTAACAGCCATCTAAAAAGGTCCTCTGGCAGTGTTTCCTTGTGCCTTCCAGATGTTACAGCACCCTCTCAGAAAGGTTTACCAAGAAGATTGTACCATAACAGCATAGCTTTATATTCCACCAAGGCATAAGCATTCCCCATGAAAGCTGTATTGGACTCATCAGAGATATATCTTAGTCTTATAGTGTTTTCTTGGTTTTAGCCACAATTGGATTGTGTAGACTGCACGATCCCGTAATATCAACACACAGCCATTAGGTCTTGGTTGCTACCCAGTCTGTAGTTATTGTCTTAGATCATTTGCAGTAACAGCTGTCTTTATAATTTAGCTTTTCATTGCTTTGGCACTTTTGGGCCACTCGTGGTCAAGTTTGCTTTGGGACCAACATTCGGGGTGAAAAATACTGCAGAGCAAACACTGCCTTTGATTGATTGACGGCTGTGGAGTCATGTGCAACCAGCATGCATAAAAATCTGTAACAGTTCCATCAAAAAAGACCACACTTAGCGCTACCGCTCCACTTTATTGTGGTCGTGAGGAAACCGGAGACGACGTGTGGTGAGCCGGGGCGAGCTGAAGGGCTTTGTGTGATTCCAGCATTCCTTCATACGTCTCGGGACGGTCCAAAACCACAGGCCGCTGACACAGGCAGCGGTTCCAGAGTCGGCTGCCAAGATCCACTGTGAGGAATATTCCTGTTCTTTATCCAAGAGCGCTCCATTAGGATTTATAGCAGGAGAACATAAAGTACTCCAGGAAAGCCCTGTCCAGAAAAGGCCCAAACAGACAGACTTATGAGTATGTGGTCCACCAAAGAAAGCACCAGACCTGGACCCAAACGTCGGTTACCAATGGCGTGTTTATCAAAACAGTGAGACCCCAAAAAACGAGTTGTGAAAATGTGAACCATTCTAGGATTCAGTCAGTGGATCCAGTTCTGCCGACTCCTTCAGAAAGCCATCCCTTTATACCCTCCTGCCATTTAACCCGACCGCACCACAAACAGCAAGCACAACTGTAGCTCTGTCCAGAAAAAGACTGAGCGACAAGGCTCGCAGAAAAAAAAACATCACAGCCGTGACCTAATTGTTACAACTGTCATTGCGGCAAAACCACAATGCAAAAGCACAAGTACCATGAAGGATCACGGACATGATCATCGCACAAGAGCGGCGGGAACACAATTGCAGCTCGGCCTCATAGTGGCAGTATCTTAAATTCATACTTACTGAGGCCCCCCCCCCCTTCAGCAATTACACTTCCTTAAACAGACTGTTGGGAGAGGGTGGGGAGGAGGGGAGGATGAAGAAGTGTGGCGGCATGCTAGGAATAACTGTTGGCCGAGGAGCTAATAGGCATGGAATGATGACAGATATCATGGAGTGGAAGCCTCGCACTGACTGGGAAGGAATTAATAAGCAGGAATGGGTTAATAGTGCATTAAGAGCCAGCAGGAGAACGGCGGGAGAGAGGAGGGAGAAGCTTCTGAAGTCAGCTGTGAGTAATCAGCCCATGGCAAGCCTTCCCCGATTACCATAACAGAGCAATTGGACGTGAAAAATGGATAATAGTATGGACATAGAAGAGTGGGACTGTATGAGTGACTGCGTGTGTCCTGATGGCTCTGTGTGTGTGTGTGAGTGTGTGTGTGAGTGTGTGTGTCCTGATGGCTGTGTGTGGGTGAGGGGACAGGGGGGGGGGGGGGGGGATGCACACGTCCTACTGGCTCTCCAATTGTGAGAAGCAGAAGGTGGTGATTATTTTCAAACAAAAAACAGAAATGTAGTCGTAGTCTTTGCTAATTTTGATCAATCTGATGAGGCTGACACCGTTGTGTTCATCAGCACATGTTTTGTTATAAGGCTATTTTCAAAATATTTTTCTTTGATTTTTTTATATCTGATTTATTAATTTAACCATTCAGTTATACATTCTGGACATGGCCTTATCTTCAATAGGTAGTCAGTACAATTAGTGTATTTGTTCATGGGAGCAAAGTCACTCCAACTGATTATTTTATGACATATGGCAGTTGCACCATTTACGTCAACCAACTACAACCAACTTGTCCAGGATTGTTTCAGGCCATCTGCTTTGTGTTTTGGTGAATTTTGAAGACACAACATAATATTTCATCCGCTGAGGTGCTGTGCATGAGGTATGCCTCCTGATGAAAATTCCTGGTTTAAATTATGGTCAGCCTACCGTCTGAGCTGAACGGGTAAACTGGATAGTCCAACACATAAATAGCTCCTCCTATTAGCTATGTTGCACTTACCACTTTTATTTCATTCTCGTCTGTGTAACGTATTTCTCAACAAAGACATTTGTGATTTGGTACAAATAAACCTTGCAACTGACAGTTTGTCACAACAGCTGTCCTGGCTTGCAGACTAAGGCAGCATGTTTAGTTGGTTTGTCATTGTGAGAAGTCACGGCATCACCAAGCTTCTGGCCCCAGACGGCTACTGCAAGAGCTTCGTTTGACTCTCAAGTCTCCAAGAACACTACAATTGTTTGTTGTGACCAGTGTGTTGAAGCTGAAAGTGGGCCTATGGACTAATACTACCACGGTTACTTCAACCGGCACGACCGGGTGTGGTGGGGCAAAAACTCAGGAGCAGAGTCCAGCTGAGGCAAAAGCAAAAGGTTCTTTACTGGTCAGTCACAAAACAAGGAAAAACTGGTACTGAAAACGGACCAAGGCTCGAAGGCGATGCAAACACAGGGGTCTTCCAAAGGTCACAAAGAAGACAATCACAACTGACAAGGGAAAGACACAGACTGAATACTCAGGGAAGGCCGGCAACGAGGCACAGGTGGAAACAGGTGGAGGGCGGGGCTTCACATCACACAGGGGGAAGGCACACAGAGAATACAGGGTGTTACATTTGTAACTTAGGTATTGAATGACATTTACAGGTTGGTTTCTCAAACCACAAGGCCACCCCGCTACCATGTCTTTGAAACTTTTGAGAATAATTCAATTGGACAAGGCCACTCTCTCTTTATCCAGCATGACTTCAGTGTTCCATATGGAACTGGGAGACATTTCACAGCTATGGAGCAAGGAAAATATGGAGAAGTAGGGATATGCTATAGCAGAAAATTGATACGCCCTTGGCTTTACACCATTTGTTTCCAATGTGTGTCGGAGAAGCGTGAGACGTTTCGTTTTGTATGATGATTCCTTTGGCGGGCTATTATCCCCCCGTTCGGTCCACATATCTCCTCTAATCAAATGGACGTTCATCCCTGGGACGAGAGAATAGATTAGATTAGATTAGATTAGATTCAACTTTATTGTCATTACACATGTACAAGTACAGAGCAACAAAATGCAGTTTAGCATCCAACCAGAAGTGCAATAGCAGTAAATACCAATATACAGATAATAATAAGTATTTTACAGATAATAAGTTAGTGATATAGGTACGGGATATACAGATTGATTGCGGTAATATGTACATGTTATACAGGTTGATTTGTGCATTAAATGTAGGTAGACTATAAGCAGGAACTATACACATAATTTACAAAAGGCAAATGGGCATATGATAAGTTAAGTAATACAGATTGAGTGAACGTTAAATAGTGCATAATAATAATAAACAGTAGCTGCCTAACGTTACTTGACTAGTGCAATGCTCAGTTTTTAGTGCAGACAGTTCAAAAGTGTTTGAGTGCAGGTGTAAAGTCTTTGGTCAGTGGGGGGAGATGACGAGGAGATGGGTTTGTGGGTGGAGGTAGTTGGGGAGTAGGGGGGGTGTCAGCATGGGGCAGAGTTCAATAAGGAAACAGCTCTGGGGAAGAAACTGTTCCTCAGTCTGCTGGTCCTTGTCCGGAAGCATCTGAACCGTCTGCCTGAGGGCAGGAGGGAAAACAGTCTGTGTGCAGGGTGGGAGGCGTCCTTGAGAATGCTGCGAGCTCGACGCAGACAGCGTTTCCTCTGGATTTCCTCAATGGCCGGAAGTGGAGTTCCTGTGATGCGTTGGGCAGTTTTCACCACCCGCTGCAGTCCCTTGCGCTCCGCAACAGAGCAGCTCCCATACCAGACTGTGACACAGTTGGATAGGATGCTCTCAATCACACAGCGGTAAAAGTTCACCAGGATGGCTGAAGACAGATGGTTTTTCTTCAGTGTCCTCAAGAAGAAGAGGCGCTTGGATGTTCAGTCATTATATGATAGCTCAATCACGTTGGTAATTTTATTGGGGTATTATTGTACAGGCAGATGGCTGAAACTGAACACGACTTGAAAAGAAAAGAAAAAAAAGACCCCCGGTCTACGTGTGGCTATCAGCTATCCCGCCTCCCCATTGATGTAATTTGACTTTTCTTTTTCTTTGCTGTCTGTGAAATTGTGTGCAGACAATGCGATGCATATGGATAATATTCCACACCTGTGCCCTTGTAATGTAACAGCCTTACCAAAACTCTAAGGAAGGACTTGTCTGTGGTGCTATTTTTTTTAAACCTTCAACTGATTTAACAATACGACCTTCACAGAATGCAGATGTTGTACATCCAGAACAAGAAACCAAAACATGCAATGACTGGACTCTTCAAGGACTGTGGGCTCTGCAGTGAGGAACTGATCCGCGGTTCAAAGGCAGTGTGCGAAAGACGGGGAATCTCGGGCGCCTGAGACCCCTCGATTGACATCGAAAGCCTCAATTGCTGAATTCTAAAATCATAAGACAATTATTTGTCACTTGCAATATCACTAAAATGTATTTTAAAAGCGTACTAATGCCCAGTAGTTGTCATTTATGAAACTGCAAAATGTTTATTCACAAGTCAGAGACTTATCTTCAGGTCTGTTTGAACAACTCGTTGCACCACTTTTTGACAAATTAGAACCAGTGGATTTTGTGGGACCCACGGGATATTTTGCCCACTGGTCAAAGGTAATAAGTCCCAGTATGCTGTGGAGGAACTTGTGTTGTCCCACCTCAGTCTCATCATACCATAGGTAGGGTAGGGTGGAGACGGTGCTCATACAGCCATGAATAGATCGGCCTATTCACCAGGAAAAAACATACTGACTTTTTACTCATTATTTAGTTCTTGACCCATAAATCCATACTACTCTTTTATCCCTCAATCCTCGTCTCTTCCAGTATAACCAATAGTTTTGTTGCAAGTAAACTGGAAAACTCAAGTAAAGCTGATGTTGGACATTTATTTTTGAAGAGACTATGTACATGTAACCAACACGAAACAAACACAAACTATGAAGTAATGAGCAGAAACAGTCCCGACACTGGAGTGAGCATGTGTATTTTTAATGGGTCTATAATTGCTTCATCATTTCCTAAGAACATTCCAAGAAAGGACATTGCAAACAAATGTCATGTTTTTGAGACTTCTTATACTGAGATGTACAAAACCAAATCAAACTGCCATGAAAAGTCGAAAAAAAAAATACATAATTATTAGAATACATTTTATAAAGTAGCCTTTAACACAACAAGTTCAACAATGCATCCCCTGTATGATATGAAAACATTAGTAAAATTATAATTGTCTCAACTGAGTGGTCGCCCGAGATTACAGAAATTGAATAGGAATTCTGATTGAGTGGTAGCCTCATGTCGTACTTGTCCATCTGAAGTCACTGTCAGATCCATCAGACCCTCCCAGCTGCAGACGGCCGGGTACAGAACAGGAGAGCATCTGGGAACAATGTGCTCTGAGCATTCCAAAGGAAAGAGAGTCAAAAGTCCTAATCGTTCCATAGCCTTCCACCCTGTTGTTGAGAGCCAAACCAACTCGTACGGTACACAAACGCTGCATTGCCACCTCAAATAATCCACAAAACTCCAAAGCACTTTTAAGCACCAAACAGAACGCAGGAAGCCGTGAAGTAAAGGGAACAAAAGGATGTTTGCAGATACCAATGAAGGGAATCACATGCTCATTAGCCACGCTGACCTTACATAAATGCCTCCTATTTTGAATTATTTATCACTTTTTGAAGCCGGATCACTGGCTGTTCTGCTCTCGGTCCAGTCCGGTGTGTCGCCCACGCTGTCGCATTAAGACCCCCGACTCCAAACACGAGCAGCTGGCTGAGAACATTAGGTGGCCGTGGATCGCGAGGCGGCGCATCGCATTTTCATAAATTGTATAAGAATATGGACAGTGAAGCGAGCGGAATGCAGGGGCGGCGGAGTTCGAGGGTGAGAGTGCCTCTGTGTGTGTGTGTGTGTGTGTGTGTGTGTGTGTGTCCCTCTGCCATCATATGCCTCAGTGAGTCAAATTTGCCTCTGCTGTATATGCATGTTTCTGTCAATCACTTTTTAAACCAGTATATGGTTAATGATAATGTCATTGATCTCAGGATGAATCCAGTCTTTCTAGAAGAATGCATCAAGGGATTTGTCGAGCGCTGCGTTCAATCGTGTTTTCAATGGAAGCCGCTGCCATGACTCTACAAACCAAAGAATAAAACCGACAACGCGATCGCGAAAAACTAAAAAGCCTTTAGCCTGTCCCCAGTGCTAGCTAATGACAGAAACCCGTCACCGGCGACAGTGTGTGTGCACAGCGTGTGTGTGTGCACAGCTTGCGTGTGTGTGTCCACAGCTTGCGTGTGTGTGCACAGTGTGTGTGTGTGTGTGTGTGTGCACACCGTGTGTGCGGCCCAGGCGAGCATGTTAGCGTGTTCCCGGTGCACATAAATGATCACTGGGTGTCCATTGCACGTCGATGGTGTCTTCAGAGGTTGGTCAGGGGAGCTTTTGTCATTGAGCTAGTGAGGTTTAATAGCTAGCGGCTAATGGTGCTAACAACACGAACAATGGCAACAGGGCTGACGGAGCAGTGGAATCAGAACAGTGGTGACCTGGGAGGTAGGCTTCCTACACAAAGTGGTCACTGGGGGTCGGGGGTGACCCTCTTCTAGAGCACGGGGAGCCAGAGGGACACACAGCTTTACATTGAAATGAAGTACTCAGTTGGTATCGCCATTGCTTTGAAGGTACTGGTATTGGTACTGGCATTGTAGTTTTTTCTTCCAGCCATAATCTGGGGGGCTGCTGCAGATCCCCTGTTTGTGTGTGGGCCTGGAAATAGCTGTGGCAGCTGTAATGCTACGTGTGGTCCTAGAGGGGCTAGATAACCAGATGGTCAACACATCACTGCCAACGCATACAGCAATATTAAACACACACACACACACACACACACACACTCACACAGACACACCAGCGGGACGGAGCCTCCAAAGGCCTTCTTTCAGGCCTGGGCCACGAGTAGAGCGTCGGCAGTGCCCCTGTTCTGGGTGGAAGCCGAGGCCCAGACAGCCTGGCAAGCGAGCAGCCGCTGGGCCCGTACGCATGCCAGCTGAAGAGCGCCGGGGGGCGGACTGAGCGAGCGAGTACTCCCCTTCTCTCCGGGCAACACATGCTCTGATCGGAGCTTGTGAGAGTTTGGGAGATTTTGAAGTTGCAAAGTTGTCTACTTGAAGCGTATTGTGGCCCGGCTCAAACAAAAGCATGTTGTTAGCCAAGAAAGAAAAAGACTGTGTGTATCCGTGTTTGCGTGTGTGTGTGTGTTTGTGTGTGTGTGTGTCCATGTTTGCATGTGTGTGTGTTTGTGTCGACAGATGTCGAGAACGCGCCGGTCCCTTGTGTAAGAGGACGGGAGTTTCTGTCTTACCTGAGGCTGCTGTGCAGCTGTCCTGAGCCGAGCGCTGTCCCTACTACAGGCACACGGTGTGTGTGTGTGTGTGTGTGTGTGTGTGTGTGTGTTTCTGCTGCCTTTCAGCTGTAACAGGCAGGCGGGGCCTTATGGTGGAGTTTCAGATTTTTGCTTCCCAAAATCATGTCTTTCTATGAAAAGAATATTTTTATTTTCAAACTGTCAACAAAGTTATTCAAATAAAAATGAGATGCGGTTGAAAGCTCCAGAAAAAACTGGTAAGTGACCTTTGAGTTGGGATTATTTTGTCAAACTACAGTCGGCTATGAATGAAATATGAGATGTCCACATATCATCACTGCAGGTGACAGCTGTAACTGAGTCATTGATCAGGTTCACACACACACACACACACACACACATACACACACACACACACACACACATTTTGCTTTGCTGCTTTATCTGTGAAAAACTGCTTTTTTCATGAATTACCGATTTCTCAACACTCCAGTTAAGTTATTTGAACTACTATTTCCCACGTGACTAACTTGGTATATTGTTTGTTGTCTTGTGATAATATAAGTCTGTATATTCTGTTATACTCTTGTCTATGCAAATGTTCAGGTTACTCAAGGTCAGAATAACATATGATCTTCAGATGCTTCATCCCTACAATCCACACAAGCTCTGAAAGGTGACATGAGTCAGCAAATCATGCAGTTACACATCAAAGGCTGTTGTGGATTTTATTTTGGATTGATTAGGTTTTAAAAAGTAAAAGAGAATCAAATGGAATCTAATCACGGATATTCAGGTTTGTTGTACGTGAATATCGTGTTAAGGAATATCAGCACGGAGCTGATATTCAGAGACTGTAAAACGGACAACACAAAGAAGAAGCCTCAGCAGTATCACAAGCAGAGTGATGAAAATTAACTGAGCAAGAAATAAATGAAATGGTTTCAGGTCAGGAGCGGGTGTACTTTGCCCCCCCCCCCCCCCCCCCAAAAATAAAAAATGAAAAACAGCATGATAATGACACATTTTTAAAGAAGGGGCTGAAAAAAAAAGAAGAAAAAAAAGCAACATGCCTTTGGATTTACAGCGCAGCTATCAGTAGCCACAAGCTCCGGCGTGACAGGTGTACGTTTCAGCAACTTAAACAGGGCGGATTAAGCCACTAGTGGCTGCTCTTCATATGCATTCCTTATGGGAGTTAAGGCCATTTGAATGCAGGGCCAGAGGCAAGATTACCGGCTCACGGGCCCATGGAGAGAGGTGTGCTGCAACTAAAAGCCTGGATTTGAATAATTGTGGCAGGGCTTAGTGCCCGGAATCAGCACAGAACAGAACCAATGGATTATTACACACACACACACACACACTATCTCTCTCTCTCTCACACACACACACACACCAACTTTGGATGGCTTTGACTTGTCTGACTCAATAACGCACAGTATCACCGCTTGTGTGTGTGTGTGTGTGTGTGTGTGTGTGTGTGTGTGTGTGTGTGTGTGTGTGTGTGTGTGTGTGTGTGTGTGTGTGTGTGTGTGTAAATATGTTGTTGGTAAGGGCTTGGTTAGTGTCACATCTCTCTCCATGCCATAATGCAAACACATGTGACTGTTCTGCTGCTCTTCTGTTTATTATCCACAGAAGGCAATTGTGTGTGTGTGTGTGTGTGTGTGTGTGTGTGTGTGTGTGTGTGTGTGTGTGTGTAAATATGTTGTTGGTAAGGGCTTGGTTAGTGTCACATCTCTCTCCATGCCATAATGCAAACACATGTGACTGTTCTGCTGCTCTTCTGTTTATTATCCACAGACAGCACTTGTGTGTGTGTGTGTGTGTGTGTGTGTGTGTGTGTGTGTGAGACAGATCGTATTTGTGCAAGCCTGAACTTGTGTTTGCATGTGTGTATTCATTGGCGAGTGTCCTTCTGAGTGTGTGTGTGTGTGTGAGCGTTAGTGCGAATGCCACCACCTAAAACACAGCAGAGCCTACTGTTCCAGCGCCGCACGCTTTGACACTGGTTGAAGGCTTAGCAGCGCTCCGCGGTGCCAGACAGACTGACAGACGAAGAGGGAGGGAGGAGAGAAGATGAGGAGGAGGAGGAGGAGGAGGAGGAGGAGGAGGAGGAGGAGGAGGAGGAGGAGGAGGAGGAGGAAAAAATAAAGACGAGTGGAAAGAATGGGTAATGAAGGGTGAGGATGAGAGGTAGTCCCATATGAGTTTTTGGAAGCGGAGATAGTGAGGGGGAGAGGTTCAATGTATTCAACTTGTTCTGAGAGGGAGGGAGCAGGGCAGCATGTCTGAAAAGGGAGGACTACACCTCTGGGAGGGAGAGCCTCATATACACTCACACACACAAACACAGACACATATTACATTACATTAATTTTGCAGATACTTTGGTCCTAAGCGACTTGCAAAAAGAAAGTGTAGGTGTAATTCAGCCGAGCTCTCCCTGGCTCCATATTGTCATTACTGCAACCTCCAGATCGGAAAAGTGAAGCAAATGTGGAAATGTGTTAAATCTACATTCTCTCTCCTGACGACTGCTCTGGTTGTATAGAAGTCTATGCTTCATGTGTTAAAGCTGCATTCTCTCTCCTGACCACCAGGGGGCAACTCCTCTGGTTGTATAGAAGTCTATGCTTCATGTGTTAAAGCTGCATTCTCTCTCCTGACCACCAGGGGGCAACTCCTCTGGTTGTATAGAAGTATATGCTTCATGTGTTAAAGCTGCATTCTCTCTCCTGACCAGCATGGGGCGACTCCTCTGGTTGTATAGAAGTATATGCTTCATGTGTTAAAGCTGCATTATCTCTCCTGACCACCAGGGGGCGACTCCTCTGGTTGTATAGAAGTCAATGCTCCATGTGTTAAAGCTGCATTCTCTCTCCTGACCACCAGGGGGCGACTCCTCTGGTTGTATAGAAGTATATGATTCATGTGTTAAAGCAGCATTCTCTCTCCTGACCACCAGGGGGCGACTCCTCTGGTTGTATAGAAGTATATGCTTCATGTGTTAAAGCTGCATTCTCTCTCCTGACCACCAGGGGGCGACTCCTCTGGTTGTATAGAAGTCTATGCTTCATGTGTTTAAGCTGCATTCTCTCTACTGACCACCAGTTTGCGACTCCTCTGGTTGTATAGAAGTCTATGATTCATGTGTTAAAGCTGCATTCTCTCTCCTGACCACCAGGGGGCGACTCCTCTGGTTGTATAGAAGTATATGCTTCATGTGTTAAAGCTGCATTATCTCTCCTGACCACCAGGGGGCGACTCCTCTGGTTGTATAGAAGTCTATGCTCCATGTGTTAAAGCTGCATTCTCTCTCCTGACCACCAGGGGGCAACTCCTCTGGTTGTATAGAAGTATATGCTTCATGTGTTAAAGCAGCATTCTCTCTCCTGACCACCAGGGGGCGACTCCTCTGGTTGTATAGAAGTATATGCTTCATGTGTTAAAGCTGCATTCTCTCTCCTGACCACCAGGGGGCGACTCCTCTGGTTGTATAGAAGTCTATGCTTCATGTGTTTAAGCTGCATTCTCTCTACTGACCACCAGTGTGCGACTCCTCTGGTTGTATAGAAGTATATGCTTCATGTATTTAAGCTGCATTCTCTCTACTGACCACCAGTTTGCGACTCCTCTGGTTGTATAGAAGTCTATGATTCATGTGTTAAAGCTGCATTCTCTCTCCTGACCACCAAGGGGCGACTCCTCTGGTTGTTTTGTGCAATACATTTGTCAATATATTTTTTCGTCACTAGCATTTTCACAGAATGCCAACGTTTATGCGGTGAAAAATTACTCCTTTCCACCTTGAACTTTAATATGTTTACATCCTGATTTCATAAAAAAAAATGCAGGTAGCAGCTACGGACCTTCACAACTACGACTGCTATGTGCTGTTGAGATGGTTCCGGAAGTGGACCCCAGAACCCCAGAACCCTGGATCCCCAGATCCCCAGAACCCCAGAACCCCAGAACCCTGGAACCCCAGAACCCTGGAACCCCAGAACCCCAGCATATGCAGAGCGGCCGAGTGTGTCCTCACGTTTTAAATGGTGTGAGCAACACTTTGAGTGGAGGCAGCGTCACACCTGCTGCAGAGACAGGAGGGCAAACACCAATTGTAACACTCCAGAGCTGTTCTGTCACACACACACACACACACACACACACACACACACACACACACACACACACACACACACCTGAGATGTGACCTCATAATTCTGGTTATGTTATGAGGTTCTCTTTCAGACTTACAGCATGTGTTGTTGTGCGTGTTATTGTACTTGCTCAAATCATGTTGTTTACTTCAAATTAACATTTTTTGTTGACATCAGGAATTGCAGGGTGAAAGTTCACTTCTGTCACATTGTGCTCACTGTGATTTGGTCTACATGGAAACACCACAATCATGGCAAGAATGAGACATATTAATATTATATAGATTTAGTACTGATACTTTTTTGACAACACTACAAGGGACTGTTTTTTAAAATAATGGTTGAAAATGAGAAAACATGGAGGTCAATGGTGCGTTACACCAAGTTCTATCAGGGCCAAAGACCTGACATGACCCTCGTCTTTCTCCTCTCTGCAGCGGCACATCTGAACGTTAGCTTGATGGATAAAGAAATCCGCTGTGCTGTACATGACTGTCTCTGGATCTAAACTCATCAACTGCAAATTACTTCCGGTCCAACAATTATATATACATATATATATATATATATATATATATATATATATTAAAAACTTTCCCAGCCAACAACAACTCTGAGCTGCCTTGCTCTTGCAAACAGAACCCTAACATCACCACAAGTCTCATCAATTGGCTTTGTGCCTTTTCTCTGTATTACTGTCATTTATTTATTTTTTTAAGTCTGTATAATACTGAATAGCAATATGTGATAGAAAGTGACGTGATTTGAGATTGAAATGAGACGAAGAAGATGGCAAAAAGCACTCGTTTCCTTTCCTGGCAGACGAGCTCGAGGGGATCTTTGATGAGAGGCTATTTCCATTCTACAATGGGAGGAATGGAGGCTTGTGCCTATTGTGTGAAGTATGAGGAGCGCCATCAACCCCCCCAAAAAGAGAGCTTTTCTTTTTTGTATTAAGGTGTGACTCTGGCGTCCCTGTTCTTTTTTTGGAGAGGATGATGGCTGCGGCCTTCCCTCTCGTCTCTTTCACAGGTCCCCAGACGGACTCATGTAAATCCATCAAGTCATCTGAGAGAAGCACAGGCTTTGGGTGTGATAATGACTTACGGAGACTACCAATGGGGAGAGGACGTGCCGGACACACACATCCACACACACACATACACCTCTCTTGCGCTCAAGCTACCTGAGCAATCTCCACACTAATCTCGTCCCCACATACTGTGCCAGCTGCAGATTGAGGTGGCAGCACCCGTCATAATGGGGGGAAGGGGGGGGCATTGCCAGTCTTGCCGGAAGCCCGACAACCCAGCCTGAGCTCCAGGTCTCAGTGGGCAGCCACAGGGACTGGGCCAGCCACGGTGGTAATAGAGTAAATAACTCAAATGAGGCAGTGTGAATTACTTCTCTGATGGGCTGGAGGGGTCCCCGCTGTGAATCCGACCGGGGGGTCCAGCTAGGAAGAACCTTTGAAAATGTAGGGAAATGGGTCCGGGATGTGGCGAGGTAGCGGGGAGGGGGAGGGTGGGGGATGTCAGCAGGGATGGGGTGTGTGAGAGTGTTTAATACAGGTGGTGATGGAAGGGGGAAAATGGCTCGAAGCAACTGTGCCACAGCAGGTCTGGACGACCCGCTGCAGCCCGAGGGACGGACGGAGGCCCGGAACCCAGAGAAGAGACTCGTACAGGGGCCTCCGGTCCTGAATGTCCACTTGTTGGAGTTTGTGTGGCTTGTTTCTGACTGGTCTCCTGTATGTTCAGGGATTCAAATTCCTTCAAAACTCCCTCTTCTGTGACATACATTGGCATTTGAAAAGAGAAAGAGTCTCCCTGGGCCATGCGTGGTATGTAGATATGGGATCGGAGGATGAGCAGGACCTGTAGCCGTGTGAAGCCCAGCTTCCAAACACAAAAGACACTTCAATGCCAAGGGATGATTGAAAACCACATCAAAAAATGAACCTGCAACCTTGGGCTTCAAAGGGAAGCATATTGCGCAAACTAATACAACCAGGAAAAAATATATGAATACATTTTCCTTCATTAGGTGACCTCGAAGTAGGTTACATGGTCATTTCTATTCTGCGCCGACCCTCCAGTTCACAGGCGCCTCTGAGCCACCGATGGGCAAACAAAGACTTCAATGATGGTCCCTCCAGTGTAGGGAAGACTCTGCTTATCATTTCAAAGGGACAACCCCCTTCACCCGACCAACTCTCAACCGGCGGACAGGGTGCAGTCGCAGAACAGAAGAAAGTCAGTGCGAACCTCCCGTCTTCAGCCGAGACAGTGTGTACGGTGGGCGGTGACACAAGCTTTTGTTTGGGGCAGTGGTTTTCCTGCTTGTGATCTCGTCCTGACCTTCCGGATCATCCATTATGTATCGCAGCAGGTTTGTAAAAAAAAAGAAAGGTATGAAAGTGAAACCAGAAGGAAGCTGTTGGCTCGTCTGGCGCCGCGGTGCCCCTTGACAAGGCACATCTCTAATCTGAGTTTAGGAGGAGGGGGCCGGGTGTCAGTTTAGGGACGACAACGAGACGGCGAGGAGCGTTTCAGGGGAAATGAAACGCCCGCTCAGATCTTTGCGTAAAGCCTGCAACCTGCCAGACATTGCAGGAGTCGGTGAGCAGTCAGCTGACCTTATTCCCCCCCCCAGCCCCACCAACCCCCCCCCCCCCACACACACACACACACATTTCTTCCAGAGCCCTCATCCTTCATCCTACAGTCCCCCTAACCCAACCTAACCCAACGGAGGAACTCCTCTCCTGCTCTCCGTGGAAGTTTTTCGGCATGTAACTTCCTTCCAGCACCGGAGGGCTGTCTGCTGGCGGCAAAGCACAGCCGGACAAGACAGCAAAGAACCCGAGGGATGAAAAGACATTTTATGAATATAAAACTAAAAAAACACAGGTAAACCAGCACATACAGCCCTAACAGCGATGGCTTCCCTGCCTATAGTTGTTAGATCCGTTTTCTCCGGGTCACAAATTGAACGCCGGCTCCCACATTGGACGTTTGCTTAAACGGAGCTCAGCCGGTTGCTTGCAAAGCCGCTGGTTAGAGAGCTCTACTGAGGGAATATCTGTCTTTGTTTGGTTGGATTTCAGGTGGATAGGCAGTAAGCCGGGTGGTACGCAGGTATATCCGGAAGATATGAGATTCATAAAACTCCCAGTTGCTGTGGGTTGCTCTGTTTGGGTGTTTTGTGTGTATGTGTGTGTGTGTGTGTGTGTGTGTGTGTGTGTGTGTGTGTGCATATGCAGGTTGAATTTGGATGGAGCCAGCAGACAGAATCATGCTAATTCTCTCTCGTGCACAAACAAGAAGGTGGACACGTTCATGCGAGGTGTGATTGTGGGCGTCGAGGGCTTTGGAAGGGAGGAGGGAGGAGGAAGGAGGAGGCAGGAAGAGGAGGGAGGAAGAGGAGGGAGTTGGGATGGAAACTGCTCACACATTAGATTTCAACTTTTTGAATCATTTGTTTCAGCAGAAGTGAACATTCCTACTGGGCCCTCCAGCAGCTGGCGGGGACCTGAAGGATAACAACGGGTCTCTGAGAAGAAACGAGGCTTTGATCTTTGTCACTGGACAATGTAATAACAATGTAATGTCTTGTCCAATAATCAGTTAGAATCCAAAGATATGCAACGTGGAACAGAGATGCACTTCTCACACAGTGGAGACATCGACAGAGATCCAGGAGGCATTTGTGTCGAGACTCAGAGTAGAAAGAGCTGCTGTACACGGATATGAAATCATATCTCAATATGAAATCATGTTGGAATATGAAATCATATCTCAATATGAAATCATGTTGGAATATGAAATCATATCTCAATATGAAATCATGTTGGAATATGAAATCATATCTCAATATGAAATCATGTTGCAATATGAAATCATATTGCAATATGAAATAATATCTCAATATGAAATCATATCTCGATATGGAATCATATCTCAATAGTAAATCATACTCAACATGAAATAATATCTCATATCTCAATCATTAGACAGTGGAAAACAAGCCTCCTCGACTCACAAACACGATGCAGACGATGAGATTCAGCACACGAGGATCCTGTCAACATATTCCTGTGGAAGACTTCTTCCGGGGATACTATTTTGAATAATGTTAACACTTTGAAATATTAATATCAATGCTCATTCAGATTCATACTTGCATGTTGGGTTTCTACCTGAACACTTTAATATGCTGTAATGTAAAAAAATCACTTTTATTTTTCTTATACTGCAGCTGAGACTGACTGGATTTGATACTTTATCAGTAATTATTTAGCACCTAAAATACACGACAATTTTTACTTTTATATATATTTATTGAGGTGAAACATTCAAATACTTGACCTTTTAGATGTTTCATCTTTGGTCTTGTGGACTGAACAAGGACACTGGCCCTCCCGTACTCCTGGATATCTCCTCCTCCTCTCTGGGAGTCCTCTGCCGTTCCTTTAAGTGGTGAAAAGGTGACAGACGGCCAACGGAGTGAAGGACAATCGACAAGGACACCAGGAAGCATCCGCCCGGCTTCCTGATTGATCCGAGGGTCATGTGTGGACTATATTTACTTCCCGCGCTCGCAGGAAATGGCTGCCGCTCAGCCTGTAATGTAATTATAGTTGTTCGCCCGCGTTGCATCTGTGAATGTCTTGTTTGTCACCGGCGCTTCTTTTCCATGCAAAATATCCCCCCGCTTAATGGTGATTGAAATATGGGTGCTGCCTGTCTCGGAAACCACTTAATGTCAACATGTCAGAGGTATCAGGGGGGAACTAAGTCCAAAACTACTGGACTGTCAAATCATAAACGCCATGGGAAACAGATTTCTCAGGGATCTGAAGGCGATGAAAAGAATCAGCAGAGGTTTTGACAGGGATTTCATTTGGCATCGCTCATGTCTCCAAATTAATCCCGCCACGAAATTATGGTTTCCTTTCATCCCCAAAGTCCCATTTCCATGGCTATAGTGCCGGGGAATCTCTGGGAGGGGAGGGGAGGGGAGGGGAGGGGAGGGGAGGGGAGGGGTGTTCTGAGGGAGAAAAAGGGGAGACGCGTTGTTCTTCTTTGATTTGATTTAATGTTTCAACTTAGACAAGAAAAAGAGAAAAAGAGAAAGCGGGATCTAATCTTAACAAAGCGAAAATTACATTTCTTTTTTAACAGAGGTTTGATTGTTTTATGCAAACGGGGGGGGGGAGCGGGGAAGGAGTCGCACTGACAAAGAGATTCTGCGGCTGCCGGGTAATTAAGCTGCAAGTTAAGACATTTTAATTACTCGCGTTTCTTTCTGTCTGTTGGAGACGCTGCAGCAGTGGAAACGTCTGCCGCACTCAGAGGGACGCTGACTCCCGCCCGCCTGAACCTTCCCAGGAGGTCGTCGGGCTCAACTATCGCGTTCCACCTCGTCGTTATGAATCCTGTTTGAATATAAAGCTGCTTTGCATGTTTGAATCACAGGCCGTAAGACGTGGACTGCTGCTGTGAAGCCATCTTGGATTACAGCCGTCGCCATGTTTTCTTTTTCAAAACCACTGACCAGAAGTGAACCCATATCCCTGGCAGAGGCCACTAAGGTAGTCAAAAAGCTCCTTGGTGGCAAGGCACCGGGGGTGGATGAAATCCGCCCTGAGATGCTGAAGGCGCTGGACTTTGTTGGGCTGTCTTGGCTGACACGCCTCTTCAATGTCGCATGGGGGTCGGGCACAGTGCCCATGGACTGGCAGACCGGGGTGGTGGTTCCCATCTTCAAGAAGGGGGACCGGAGAGTGTGCTCGAATTATCGGGGTATCACACTACTCAGCCTCCCGGGAAAAGCTTATGCCAGGGTGCTGGAACGGAGGCTCCGACCGTTTGTCGAACCTCGGATTCAAGAAGAACAGTGCAGGTTTCGTCCTGGTCGTGGAACAGTGGACCAGCTCTTTACCCTTGCAAGGATACTGGAGGGGTCCTGGGAGTTTGCCCAACCAGTCTACATGTGCTTTGTGGACTTGGAGAAGGCTTTCGACCGGGTCCCTCGGGGCTTTTTGTGGGGGGTGCTGCGGGAGTATGGTGTGCCGGACCCGTTGCAACGGGCCATCCGGTCTCTGTACGCCTGCAGTAGGAGCTGTGTTCGTATCCTCGGCAGTAAGTCAGATACGTTCCCGGTGGGTGTTGGCCTCCGCCAGGGCTGCCCTTTATCACCGGTCCTGTTCGTGACTTTCATGGACAGGATATCTAGGCGCAGCCGTGGGGCGGAGAATGTCAGGTTCGGGGATCTCAGGATAGCCTCTCTGCTGTTTGCAGATGATGTGGTCCTGTTTGCCTCCTCGGACCATGACCTCCAGCATTCACTGGGGCGTTTTGCAGCCGAGTGTGAAGCGGCGGGGATGAGAGTCAGCACCACGAAATCTGAGGCCATGGTGCTCTGCCGGAAACCGGTGGATTGCTCCCTCCGGGTGGGGACAGAGTGCCTACCACAAGCGAAGGAGTTCAAGTATCTCGGGGTCTTGTTCACGAGTGAGGGTAAAATGGAGCGGGAGATCGACAGGCGTATCGGTGCGGCTGCAGCAGTAAAGCAGGCGTTGCACCGGGCCATCTTGGTGAAGAAGGAGCTGAGCCGAAAGGCAAAGCTCTCAATTTACTGGTCGGTCTACGTCCCAACCCTCACCTATGGTCACGAGCTTTGGATCGTGTCCGAAAGAACGAGGTCGCGGATACAAGCGGCCGAAATGAGTTTCCTACGTAGAGTGGCCGGGCTCAGCCTTAGAGATAGGGTAAGGAGCTCGGACATCAGGAGGGAGCTTGAAGTCGAGCCGCTACTCCTTCGTGTCAAAAGGAGTCAGCTGAGGTGGTTCGGGTATCTAATTAGGATGCCTCCAGGACGCCTCCCTTTAGAGGTTTTCCAGGCACGTCCAACTGGTAGGAGGCCCCGGGGAAGACCCAGGACACGCTGGAGGGATTATATCTCCCAGCTGGCCTGGGAACGCCTCGGGATCCCCCAGAATGAGCTGGTAGATGTTGCGGGTGAGAGAGAAGTCTGGGTCAGCCTGCTTGACCTGCTGCCTCCGCGACCCGACCCCGGATAAGCGGTGGAAAATGGATGGATGGATGGATGACCAGAAGTGACCATATTTGGAATGCGGATGTATACGTCTCAGTCTAGGGCGCCTTGGACTTCTCCCCACTGG